>SKCR01009842.1:0-23084 GCA_019454045.1 Zanthoxylum bungeanum
GACTTCTACATCTATCGAAACCTTCTGATTGAGACTGAAGTCAGCAACAAAGTCAGCCAACGCTTGAGATTTGATTGTTGTTCTCGGCTGGTAAGTGATGTCGTGTTCTCCCAATTCGATCGCCCATTTTGTTAATCTCCCAGACAACTCCGGCTTATGAAGAATGCTCCTTAGGGGATACTCTGAATAAACTGTGATCGGGTGTCCTTGAAAGTAGGGTCGTAGCTTCCTTGCTGACATTACCAAAGCCAATACTAGTTTTTCCCAATGTGAGTAACGTGATTCCGCATCGAGCAATGCCTTGCTTACGTAGTAGACTGGAAGTTGGGTGTTGTTTTCTTCTCTGATCAAGACAGCGCTCACAGCTTGATCTGAGACTCCTAAGTACAGGAAAAGCTTTCGTTGTCGAGTGGTTTTGACAACAATGGTGGTGACGTTAAGTACCGCTTGAGTTCTTTAAGAGCTTCTTCACAGGCTGGAGTCCATTCAAAGTTTTTTCTTCTTAATGGCTGAGAAGAACATAAACTCTTGTCTGTCGACTTGGAGATGAATCTGTTTAAAGCTGCAATTCTTCCTGCTAACCGCATGACATCTTTTGGGCAGGTAGGGGAGGGAATTTCAAGTATGGATTTGATTTGATCAGGATTTGCTTCAATGCCTCGTCGCGTGACGACATATCCCAAGAACTTCCCAGAGGCTACTCCAAATGCACATTTTGTTGGGTTCAACTTCATCCCATACTTATTCATTATGTTGAATGCTTCTCCCAAGTGCTGCAGATGCTGATCAGATCTCGAAGATTTCACCAGCATGTCGTCTACATAAACTTCCATTGTTTTCCCAATATGTTGAGAGAACATCTTGTTGACCATTCTTTGATACGTAGCTCCCGCATTTTTGAGGCCGAAGGGCATTACTTTGTAACAAAAAATGCCTTTATTGGTCACAAAGGTTGTCTTCTCTTGGTCGTCTGAATGCATAAGGATCTGGTTGTAGCCAGAATATGCATCCATGAAACTTAACAATTCATGTCCGGCTGTAGCATCAACCATTTGATCGATATGTGGCAATGGGAAAGAATCCTTCGGGCATGCTTTGTTCAGGTCTGTGAAGTCAATACAAACTCTCCACTTTCCATTTTTCTTTCGTACTACCACCACATTGGCTAACCAGTCTGGGAACTGCACTTCTTTAATGGCACCATTTTGTAACAATTTCTGGACTTCTTCATCAATGATCTGATTCCTCTCTGGGGCGAACTTCCTTCTTTTTTGCCGGATAGGAGGGTAGTCTGGATCTACGTGGAGTTGATGGGTGATCAACCCAGGGTCAATCCCTGTCATGTCTTCATGCGACCATGCGAATCGGTCGTGTTGTTTTCGTAGAAATTCGCTCAAGTCTGCTCGAAGCTTAGAATCAGATTTGCGCCTATTTGAGTTTTGTGATTTGTATGTTCTGAATGAATTTGGACCTCATCCAATTCTTCAATACTTGGAAGTGTAGGCTCCAAAGAATGAGGTCCGCTCTGTAATTGCTATGCTGAATGGATCTTAGCTTTCATTGTTGTCTGGTAGCATCCTCTCGAGGCAGTCCTGTCACCCCTTATTTCTGAACCCCCCACTTCGTAGGAAACTTTAGAGTTTGATGATAAGTGGATGACACAGCCCTCATTTTTGAATCCATGGCCTACCGATGATAAGATTGTAGGCTGAAGGACAATCCAGGACTAGGAAAGTAGTCATTTGGTTGATTCCTCCTGCGTAGACTGGAAGACTTATTTCTCCCAAAGTAAATTTTTGCTCACCACTGAATCCGATTAACACCGTTGTTCGTTTGTTAACTTTCCCCAGTTCAGCTCCCATATCCGCTAAGGCGGTTGCAAAGATGATGTTGGCTGAAGATCCCGTATCTACCAGAATCCGCTTGACCATAAAATTCGCCACCTGTAGGGAGATCACTAAAGCATCATGATGAGGGTTCATACTTCCGGAATTGCTGTCGTCTGGAAACTCCATCATCAGGTTTGTAAACTTTTTCTCTATAGATACTGTGGAATGATGAGTGTTTGACATGATAGCCCTGGCATGTCGTTTGGCCGCTGAATATGAAACTCCACTGATCTCCGATCCTCCTGAAATGAAATTCACTGTGTTGTCGATTGGTGGAGGTGGAATTGGTGCCTCTTCATGTCCATCCCTTTCACTTCTCTGAGCGAAGGTAGCTTTCCCTTTCTCTGTAAGTAAATCCCTTAGAAACCCCTTGTTCAGCAGCTCGAGGACTTCTAATCTTAATGCCACACATTCAGCCGTTGTATGGCCGTAGTCTCGATGGAATTCACACCATTTACTTGTGTCTTTCTTTTTGAAGCTTTCTCTGTTTCGTGGAGGCCATCTTACTTCATTTCCCATCTTTTTTAGTACCAAAACTAATTCTCCTGGAGAAATAGAAAAATTGTAATCTGGGAGTCTTGGCTTTTCTACCAGAACTCTTTCCTGTGCTTTGTATGGCAGAGGTCTCCGATCAAAGTCCTTTCGGAGGGGCTGATGTTCTTTCCTTGGGTGATTCCTCTTCTCTGAATGATGCCTAGGTATCATTCTTGCAAATTCTTTATGTCGTTTGGAAGTATGAGGCGTTCTTTCATTCTGCACATTGGAGGAATTATCTTTCCTTTTATTCCTCTTGTCTTCTTCCCATCTGATTTCGACTTGAGCTCGTGCCATGGCCTGGTCCATCGTGTAGCATCGAAATTTGGTTAACTTTTTATAGAGTCCGCTGTCACAAAGTAACCCGTTTCTGAAAGCTTCCACAGCTGTCGGCTGATGTAGATCTGGAATTGTTATCCTCTCCTTGTTGAAGCGGGCCACGTAGCTTCGCAAGGATTCTCCCCTCCGTTGCTGGATGGTACTAAGGTCGTCAGTAGTTTTTTCAAGTTTGCAAGAGCTGGCGAAATGCTCCACAAATTGTCTGCTAACTGTTGATAGGACTTGATGGATCTGTATGGTAGGTTGATGAACCACGTAAGGGCAGGGCCTCCCAAAGTTTCTCCAAATCCTCTGCACATACCTGCTTCCCATTGAAGAGGAGCTAAGCCAGTTGACATCATTTTGTATTTGTAATGGATGACATGGTCGTCTGGGTCAGTGGATCCATCATATAGTTTCATGTCTGGTGGGCTGAACTTCCGTGGTAACTCAACGGATGTGATGTTTTCCGTGAAGGGGGTGTCAGAAATGGTTCCAGCTCTGCTCTTCTTTATTGGTAGTTTCACTCCTGGTAGGCTGGACATATCGCTTCTTTAAATTCCTTCATTTCCCTTCTCATAGCGATGGCAACTTGTTGAGCTTGGTTGATTGGAGAATTTGGTAGGTCCCTCTGGTCCTCATCATTTGATGGAATGTTATCTGTTGTTTCGTTAAATGCTCCCAAGAGATTAGCTGGAGTGATACGGTTATTGGGCTGATCTGAGATATCATGATGCGGGATGGTGATGAAACTAACTCCAACTGTTTCTGAAGGTTCGTGTTGGAATTACGTATGATTAGATTTTCTCTTCCAAAGCTTTCAATCTTTCCTGTAGCATGGCCAGTTGTGATGCCACTGGATCAGGTGTCTGTTCATTGCTTGAAGCCATGAGTGACTAAGCTGTGAGTGTTGGTAGAATACAAAATCTTCGTCTGCAAATTATCGCTAGGGCCCCACGGTGGGCGCCAAATTGTGGATGCTGGAATTCGGCCGAGGTCCACAATCAGAATTTGTAAATTGGGGGCACTAGCGATCCTGCAAAACAAAGAAGAATGAATGGGAGTAGACTGCCCACCGGTGTGGTAGGTACCGGGGACACTCCGACGCCCAAGTCAGTAGTATGAAATGATCTGTAAATATGTAAAAAAGTGAAGTTGAGGTTTATTACTGCCTCAACTTTATTTGGATGGCCGTGAGGGCGATGACAAATGCTTTTAGAAATGGGAAATAGAACCAGTATCTGAATAAAATGTATCAGACTTGGATGAAAGAAGTGAAGCTCTGCCCTTATTTCTCGAATTTCATTCCTATTTATAGATGAAAATTATCATCCTTGGCAGCTGGCGTAAGTCCCACCACGTGCCTTATGCATTTGATAGAAAGTCTGAGCAGGTGGAATAAGTTTGTGTCGGGCAAATAGAGAAGAGTAGTTGATATAATTAGGGGGTTTTGTATTTAAGCTTATGACTTAGTTGTAATACAATAATACAGAAATCTTTTGGGCCTAGTCTTTATTTTCGGGCTTTGTATACTATTTGGGCTTTAAGGTAAAAGACGGTTTTATCCTTGGCCCAATTTTGGTCCAAACAATTACTAATTATGATTTCTTTTAAAAACCTAGTTTTGTAAAAATATTTTTTAAAAAAACTTTTCCTCTATATAAAATATTAAAAAAATACATCATAATTATTTCATTAATAAAAAATGAAATTACATAATATGATTGGAGAATTATCAATTATTCATCATATTTTTTTTAATCGCAATATTAAACAGATCGCTAAAAAATTAATTAAAAATCACCCAATAAAGTCGGATGGAATATATACTTTTAGTATTTAATACAGAAGAAAATACAAAGAGGGGAATTCTGTCGACGGCCAGAAAGTATTGAAAGATAGAAATTCAGCCATGCTTATTGCGAGATTTTCGCCCAAAATTATTGCTGTCGATATTAATTGATCACCAAATTGAGATATTTGTTCGTGAGATTGTGGTTCTCTTGATTGACACAGCGACACAAATTACATTAAACTTCTTATTTTTCACATCAAATTGGTTTGAAAAAAAACGAAATAGGATGAATCGATCAAATATTGCAATTCACAAAGCTTCCCAATTAATTTACTGCTTGGTGCAATCAGTCGGCTTAAACGACACCGTTCCTCGCTCAATGTCATAGCCGATCAGAAAGTTACTCTGCATTATGTTACCGTAAATTGCAATACTGGAGCCTTTAAAAACAGAACATGCAATGTCCTCCGAAATCTGGACAAAAGTGTTGAAAGTATTCAACTTCACATCTGCACCTCTGAAATTTATTGTAATTTCAGGAACCTGAGTTACTGAACTAATACTGTAACAAAGATCAAATGTCCCTTCTGGGTCCTGAACGGGTTGTGCTCCAATCTTACTGGCGATTGTTGAAAGCAATTTTGAGTTGTAACCTTGTGGCAAGTACGTCAGTGTAGTGCCAGAATCAATTATAATGCCTCCTCCTGGATTTGATCCAACTGAAACTCCTAGTCTCTGGTCTCCCACAGTGATTGCTTCAAGTGTGAGAACATAAAAGGTTTTGGATTGAACAGTCAAGGGAGTAGAAACCACCCCGGCACCGGAAACAACTCCATTGGTGCCAAAATTGATTTTGGTTGTTTTTTGTGGCACCAAGCAGTAGGAGAATTTACCAGCAATTGTAGTTCTCAATTGGGAAATAAGTGAAACTTCGCCACCTCCAAGACCAACGATGCCATTCGTTTTTGAAGTGAACTTTCCACCATTGTTAGTTCCGCAGCCGACGACTATTCCAGGTAGAGTCACGGCCTGGCCTTCTGTTGAACCCAAAGTGACTGTTTCAGTGGCGAGATCGCCATTTGAGAAGGATTGATCTCCGTATTTGACTGAATATTGGCAATTTCCCTGTGGAGAGCAAGATTGTACGTCCAGAGATGTGCACTGGCTTGAGGAGCAAGAAAGAGATTTGTAAGTAGAAGTCTTTTTAGGATCAAAATAAGGTCTGTCTTGATTGTAACACAGTGATGGTTGGCAAGGCACGCACTGTGTCCAAATGAGGTCACTTCCTGTGTCAGCAACGGCAAGAATCTCAAGGAGGAGTACCAATTGATATACGTATGAGATATTCACCGCCATTGGGTATTATGTCACCTTGAACAGCTTTTGAAGAGGTTAAATTTTGATCAAAGTGATTGAGACGATTGGCAGAACGGGTCAAAGCATTTCGCAATCGTTGGTAGGGAGTTTCATTGGGGTCGTAAAAGGGAGACTTTGGGGAGTCACGGTGGATCAGTTCAACACTGAAACCTCCACTTTGAGCCTCAGTTGTAGAGATCACAGAGAGACAGATAAAGAAGAGAATTAATGGACAGCTCAAGAAGGTTGCCATTATCAAGAGAGAGACGATGATAAGAAATTGGGAATGAATTGATATTTATATAGGCGATGACACAGTGAGATGATTAAGAAAGTTCAATTATTTTGAGAGAAAAAAAATAAAGTAAAGAAAAGAAAAGCAAGCTTCCAATGTGTTGCATGAAATGCAAACTTTCTATCCATCTTATCTGTTTATTTGTGATAATATGCGCGTATTATGATCACATCACAAAAGGTGATGTAACCATGCCTTTTCAATTGATATCATAGATATTTGGTCTAATTATTGTATCTTTACCCAAAAGATTAGGGGTAAAAAAATACGAATATATAATCCCGAGGGATTTCTTCAGTAGTAAAAGTTTTGGGCTGAGCGGATTTGCAACTTCTTAGTTCAAAGTTCGAATCCCACTAAATATATTTCTTGGGGTCATACCTCTTGATGTAAAAAGCCAGCGACTTATCCTGATCCGTGTTGGGAAACTTTTGAGAACACAGAGCACAGGTCTCGGGGATAGTCGAGGTGCGCGTAAGCTGATACAGATACCATGATTATAAAAAAATACACAAAATATTAGTAAAATGGACAAGTTAAATACAAGAAGCTATATGGTTGAAAAAGGTATTTGGATTCACTGGGTATGCAAATAATGCTTATGATACAATATAAGTCAAATGTGATAGTGAAATAGCAATAATTTATATAAAGGCCCTGGATTCCACTGTAAAACCAAACAAACAGATATCCAACATTACTATATAAAAGACATAGTTGCAACAAACAAAAAAAAAAGAACATTAAGTACATTTTTACGCTAGAGATGATAGCAGATCTACTAACTCATCCCTAGAAGTGTTTTTGTTAGACACGTAAAATCTCAAGGATAGCGTAAATGTTAATATATTTACATATAACAATGTATTATTTCCCAATAATGTTGGCTAATTACAATGCTTATTGATATTTGTGTTCAATACCTGCATGTTAAAACGTTTAATACATTATAACCATTTGTTGGTATGAGAAGTATATCAGACAAGTGAATGATTGACCCGCTTACACGAGCAATCGACTCCGTTACTTTGTGATAAAGGGAGATGAGATAATTTTTTATGCTTATTATCTTAGTGATAATTTAGAAGAGCTCAAGCTTAAAATTACAAAATGTCGTCATGTTAGTAAATCAATTTTATTATGTTACTTTCTCTGTGATATGACTAAAGGTGAATAAGTATGTTTAATCTTATTTGTCTTAATGTCAGATGTGAGTGGTTGTCTGATATGCACGATATTTTTTTATGAGACATACATTCCATGGAAAATGAGAGAATATTGTAACACGTGCTTTTATACCACGTGTACAAAATAAGGGTAATATAAGTAAAGATTTCTATCTTGATATTGTGTGAGACCATTGAGATTATTTTAATCTCACGTTGTACACTTTAAACTAGACCCGGCCACGATTCCGGTTCGGAACCGAACCGGAACCGAACCGGAATGGGACCGGTTCGGTTGGGGTTCCACCCCAACTCGAACCGGTCCGAACCGGTGGAACCGTACGGTTCCACCGGTTCGGACGGTTCCAACCGGAACCGAACGGTTCCGGTTGGAACAGTCGGGTTCCTGTTGGAACCGTAGGGTTCCAACAGGAAACCCTACGACCCCCAACGGCTACTAGCCGTTGGGGGCCAATTCCCCCAACGGCTAGTGCCGTTGGGGGATGCAGGGAGCCATTTGGCTCCCTGCCAAACGCTCCCTGCCAAAAAAAATAAAAAAAAATTTATATTTTTTATATTAATAAATAAAAATTACTAATGTACCCCTAATAACGGTAATAAAACGGTTATATTTAGGGGCATTTTTGGTATCAAAAAAATTCTAAAATTCTATAAATAGGATTCATTTTCATAATTTCATCACACCAAATTCTCAACTCTCTCATTTTCTATAATTCTGTTATTCGCAATTATTCAATTTTCTTATTTTTCTTCCTAATTTCTCAAACGAAAAATGGCAAGCTCATCTGAGAACATAATGTCAAATATGCCAACCCAAGAGAGCGGCCCTAGTGTCAGTGCACAATCACGGAGAAGAGAAGTTAAGGCTCGGTCCTCGGATATTTTCAAAATTCATTTTAATTTGGAACGCCTAGAAGATGATTCACAACGAGCAGTTTGCAACTATTGTGGGGTTATCTACAAATTTTCTGGTGGATATGGCAATATGATCAAGCACATGGAAAAACATCATCCGGTTGAATTTGGCATTGATACGACGCAAACTCAAATGGCCAGGTACGCATCATCAAGTAGAGGTACGAGTGCTTTAGATTTATTTTAATATTCTGATGCAAAAAATAGAGAAGAATTTGCGAAATTAACTTGTATGGCACATCTTTCTTTAAGCTTTGGTGAAAAACTTCATTTTACTAATTACGTGCATAATGCTTTAAACCTTCTGCATGTAGAATGACTCGAAACACAACAAAACGTCATATTTTTAAATTATACAAAGATGGTAAAATTATTTTAAATGAAATATTTAAAGAGATGAAAGGTCGTATTTCTGTATGTTCTGATATTTGGAGTGATCATTGGCAAACACACTCATACATGGGTGTGACTTGTCATTGGATTGATGCATCATTTACCATGCAAAAACGACTTATTGCATTTAGAGTTTTTGATGACCAACATACTGCACATAATATTTATAGAATGATGAAGGTAATTTTTGATGGATATGGTTTAGGAGAAAAAATTTAACAATTGGATTTGATAATGCATCTGCAAATACTGCATCCATCAATGATTTAAAAGAAATATGTCAACCAAATTTAGGGGGTCGTTTTTTTCATATTCGTTGTACATGTCATGTCCTCAACTTATGTGTGCAAGACGGTCTAAAATTATTATCACCTTTCCTTGATCCAATTAAAACGGCACTTAACTGTATTTGGTCATATTCTCAAATTAGGAGAGAATGGACCAAGTTTTGTAAAATAAATGGTATTAAACCGATTAAATTTTCAAGAGATGTTCCAACACGTTGGAATTCTACTTATTTTCTTTTATGTCAAGCATTTCAATACAAAGATGCATTATGTAGTTTTTTTTCTCAACATGTTCAAAATATCACACTTTATCCTAGTCAATGGGATATTGTGAAATTTTTTTAGATATTTTAAAAGTTTTTAATGATGCTACTTTAGTTTTTAGCGGCGTTTATTATCCTACAGCACATTTATTTCTTCTTGAGAGTTTAAATATTGTTGGCACTCTCGATGAGCATGTTGACAGTAGCGATCCTAATGATATTGTTTTGTTAGAAGCCATTACTGTTATGAAGGTAAAATGGTTAAACTATTTTAGAGAAATTCCTTTACTTTATCTTATTGCTGCTGTTTTTGATCCTAGATTTAAATTAGAAGGTTTGAATGGTGCTTTACAAGCTTATTATGGTTATTTAGGAATATTAGATGAAATTGACATTACTAGATTAATGACGAAATTAAGAAATGATTTAATTGAGTTATTTAATGATTATATTGTAAGATATAACTTAGGAACATTAGGTCAATCTAGTAGTAGCGAACCGGTAATTCAAACAAGACTTAGCGCATGGGATCGTTGGTTATTGCAACGAAATAAAAAAGCTAGGGATACGACAACTAATAACCCTGAATTAGATAATTATTTATCTACAAATTTTGAGTTTTCTAATGAAAGTTTATGCAGTAAAAATTTTAAAATCCTTGAATGGTGGAACCGGCATCAAAATATATATCCTGTTTATCTATTATTGCTAAAGAGATCTTGGCAGCACCTATTTCCACCGTTGCGGTTGAGCAAGCCTTCAGCTTGGGAGGTAATATATTGGAAGCTAGGCGATCTTCATTACATCCAAGCACTCTAGAAGCAACAACTTGTGTGGATGATTGGACTCGAGCTGATCTGAGACAACAAGAAGATGCCCCCGATGATTGTGAAGATTTGTGTCGATAATGCTTCTGCAACAAGTGCAAGCGGAACCGGAGCCGAAGGATCAACCGATAATGATGATTGATAATTGTAAAATTATAATTTACAAAGGGGATATGTCTAAAAGACTAAAACTTGTAATGGAACTACGTGAGCTTTGATTCCTCTCACCCTTGGAGGATACGTAGGCAACTTAATTTTTAAAATTTAAGCTCAAGCTCTTCAATGTAATACTTTTTTTTTTTTATAAATTTAATCTCTTTTTTTATTTTAATTAATTAAAAAAAAAGGAACCGAACCGAACCGGAACCGAACGGTTCGGTTCCGTTCGGTTTTCGGTTCCGTTCCACTTAAGTGTGGAACTGGTAACCGGCCGGTTCGGTTCGGTTCCGAACCGGAACCGAACCGCCGGCCGGGTCTACTTTAAACTCTTGTATTCTTCTCAAACTTAGATTTGATGATCGCTATCTTGAAAAGTTACTGGAAAATCATGAGAGATTCGATCCAATAGAGCGTGTTTGGAAAAGATAATTGATTGAGGTTGAGAGATTCGAGAAAAAGAAAGATTATTATATGAATAATATCGCATTAGCTTGTATACAATTGGTCGACCAATTATGATGTTCTATGTGATCAAACATGATCGTGAATACAAAATAAATATTACATTTGAAAAGAGATCGAGAAAGATATAATGTGATAAATGATCGATGATACATCATATTTTTGCCGAATAATCTTTCATATTCGAGAAGCTTTATACTCATAACAGATGTATAACAAATGAGCTCTTGAGGCATGCTAGTCGCACGACATTATTGTCAAGTATGAATTATTTTTTACAGAGTTAATAAGATTGTTGAACCCATCATGTGTGAGTGAAATATGTTGGATAATACAGGTTTAGCCAACCGTGATGGGTTAACCCGACCCATATGACGTACACGTGGTGTGTCGTAAGGAGAACATATGGCATGTAGGAGTTGAGAATATTTCCTACAAGTGATGGAAATATTTCCCACATATGATGGAAGTTTGATGGAAGTTAAGAAACTTCCCTAACTTCCCTCACATGTAACTTCTCTATTCCACCATATAAAAGAAAATCCATGCATTTTCTTCATAATGAAACATTTCTTATGCTTATGTGACAGATTCTCTGCAAAGCAAAGGTACAATCATGTTGTGATTTCATGTTCTTTGGTTCATTTTATATGTAATCAAATACTAGACAAGTAATGCACGTTAGATTGTATTTTTCATGTATTTTCACAAACTTTGAACGTGGATTTATTCCATGAATGCTTGAGAAGTTTTTCTAACATTATAAGTAACGATGATGTGATATAAAAATTATATTATATACTAGAAGAGAGAGATAATGTAGATAAATTTATATTACTTTAATTAAATTGAATGAGACTTATTTTAATTATATTATTTTAATATTAAATAATTATTAGTAACTCCAACCACCGTTATAATAAAAATGAAGAGAAATAAAATATTATATAATAATAATATTTGAAGAGATGAGTCACTCTTCAATATTCAAGAATGAGAAATATAATTTAATTTTAAAAAATTCTCAATTAATGTCTTTTTTGAAAATAATGTTAATAACGTGACTCTTCATTTTAATAATTAAATAATATTTAAAGATTTTTTGGAATCTCTTAATATAACGTTTAGTATAAAATTTGATGAGCTTATACGATAACTTATATTTTTATTGTAATATTTATAAGTTAGCTTATACTCTCCGTCAATATTATTGACATTGAGAGTGAAATTATGGGCTACTGAGGACCTGAGTCAAGTCAAGCACAACCAGACAACCCAAACGCTGGACCCAAATGAAGGCAATAGGGGCAAAAAAAGCAAAAAAAGAAAAAAGTTGAATGAGTGGGCAACGGAAGTTAAAGTCAAACAAAAGTACTTTTGTTTGATCGAAGAAAAATTGCCAGCCAAGTGCCAAGAAATTGAAATGCAACTTTTCTGAGAGCGACTCTCTGGGAATAAAACTGCAATTACCAATGTTATCTTTCCATTGCATGATTATAATATAGATTGGTTCTGATATCATTCTTCACAAATTTCAAAATAAAATTTAATTTTAAAAAATTTGGCTTATAAGAAGAAATTGTCTGTCGTCAAGGGGCGTGATTTGATGGTGTAGGGTTCATGATCTCATCTTGAGGTTTTAGGTTCGAATTTAGAGAGTGCTTTTTGAATTAAGCCAGTAATTAATGATTTTCCGGCGGAGTTTCCAACGATTCCAAAAAAAAATAGAGAGAGAATGTCTAAGGATTAATAATTCATTAACTATGTCTATACTTAATAAATAAGAGATAAATTGACTTCAACAGGTAAGGAAATTAAAATTTTCTATTTTTGCTTTGCCTCTTTTTTCTTTTCCTTTTTTTTTTCAAAAGAAAAATAAATATGTGTGAAAAAAAGAAAAAAAAGCTTCCCTGAGAGTGACAATTATCTAATTGTTGCCACTTGGAAGGATAATTTTTAAATTTGATTGGCTGAACTTTTTTTCTTTAATGTGAACGTAACACAGATTAAAGGGAATGCATATAAAAAAGAAAATAATATGTGGCTTCTTTTATATGATTAAGATTGTTTTGATCAAGTGAAACATATATAAAGAAATTAACTATATGATGATGCATGCCATTAGCAATGTAACAGAAATTAAAGACCACATAATTCTTTATATAATTAAGTATTATATTACATTCATTGAACATTTATATCTAAATACATATGGCTTTACTCTATGCATAAGAAATCTGATGTATTTTCATCATTTATAAGGACTTGTTTTAATTAGTGCAGTTAGATTTTAATTCCCGCAGTTTACCCATAAGTATATAAGGGTGTATAAGAGTTGGAACTTATCATAATTTTCAAGATTAATTATCTAATTATTTATGTAATTTTAAAGTCTGCCAAAACGTTGGTACTTTTATATATTCTTACATTTAATTTTTTAAACATAGGGTAATTTTTTTTTCTAACATAATTTACAATTATTCTAGTAAGTCAATATACAAGAACCAAGGATTTTTTAATCTGTTAGAAGCTACCACAGAACAAGCGTTCTGGTATAACAACCTTACTTTTAAAAGAAAGGTAGATTGGATAGAAGGAGAACCTTCTGAATCAAATAAAAAATCCAAAAATGGATAAATTGAATAAACATGATAAAAGAACAGTTATCAACTGTGTAAAAGAACATATTCAACAAAAAATTGAAAAGAATATAAAATACGTTAAAAGGCAAGGAATAGGTCCTTCAAAGACAGCACCTTTTCTGTTAATTAATAAAAATTATAAACTAAGAAGAGATATAGAAAATCTAGAAGAAACATTTAATCCAGGACACAAGATTAATGTTGATTAATAAGGTATATCGGATGGAAAACCCAGACGTAAATTCCATAGCTGAACCCGAATGGGCAGTAGTATGGTCTGCACTTGGGTATAACAATTCCACGTACCTATTATAATGACAAGTATTATGTCTAACATCATTGAACAGATAAATCAAAAAATAGATAGAATTTTAACTAAGTTAGATGAGTTAGATAAAAGACTCGTAGACATAGAAATTACAACCGTCTTTATAGAAAGAGAAATAAAAAATAAAAATAAAACTTCAAAAAGAAGTAAAGCCCTAATTAAATTAAGAAATGAACAACCAATTGCTGTTGAAAATATAAGCTACCAAAAGGGAAGTTTTGATGATTGGATTTATAATAATCAACTACCTAAAATTAAGCAAGATTTAGAAGAAATAAATAAGTTAAAAAGAGAAAACTTGTCATCCAGCAAAGAAAAGATAAATACCAAGATAGACCAAAGACTTAAATCTAAAGAAGATTCAAGCTCAAATGGAGAATCAAATTGAAGAATTAATTTTTGATTTACAAGAATTAGAATTAAACCCTAAAGTATACATGGATGAACCTATGGGACACATTGGTGGACCCACAGAAGTAAAAACTGAAAGAGAATACAATGATCCAGGAGCAAGCACATCTAGGAACCCTATAAGACCTAGAGCATCACAAAGTGATCAAGCTATGCCTGGAATGCTTTATAGAAATAAACCCTCTAAAAAACAGAGTTGGTCAAGCCAATTTATACCAAAAATTACTGAAGAACAACCAATACCTCCAAATGGTATGTATTTAAGTCTTGATTGTGAACTAGACCCAAAAGAAGCTTTAAAACAATGGGCTAAGTCAATGGAATACTTTTTTATATACTTTGCAAATGAAGAAGAAGAAGAAGTAAAATATGAAATGTTGCATTCTTGTTTCAAAGGAAATGTTAAAAAATGGTGGTATGGCATATAGATACCACAAAAAATCTTATAAGAACAAATATAGTTAATGCATTTTAGAAGTATAGGAGATGGAGTAGAAACCATGGCTGCATATATTTGTAGTGAATTCGTAGGAATGGACTTTTTTACAATTTTGAGAATCAAAGAAATAAAGAAAACTAAGAGCCAAAATGGCTATACAAAGTTAAGCATTTGTAAAATGTGTTTCATCAATGAATACACTTGTGAATTTCAAAAATATTATTATGAATATTACACGAGTAATGAACAACTAGAACCCATTAGAGATTTATTATATAAAATTACCAAGTCCTTGGGATGTTTACTTCATCAAAGAATTTGAAAAATATGCAACAGAAAATCCGACAATCACTCCTAATACCTTAGGAAGTAGAATAAAATTTTTAAAAGAAAGACTAGAAGATTTATGTTATCAAAGAAAACTTTTAAATAAAAGTAGAAAAACAAGTTTAGCTTTATGCTGTGAAAAGACCAATATGCCCACTCAATGGGGATGTAATTATAAAAAATTTTCCAAAAGACGGAAACTTAAACAAAAGAAAATAAAAAAATATAAAAGGTTTAAAAAACATAAAGCAAAACCACATAAAAAATATTTTAAACGAAAATTCAGAGAAAGATCAAAAACCAAAGAAGGATCAAAAGATTATAAAAAGAAAGATAGAAAACCTAAATCTAAGTGTGAATGTTGGAATTGTGGAGAAACAGGTCATCTAAGTTACGACTGTGACAAGAAAAAGGTTAGAGTGACAATTATCTAATTGTTGCCACTTGGAAGGATAATTTTTAAATTTGATTGGCTGAACTTTTTTTCTTTAATGTGAACGTAACACAGATTAAAGGGAATGCATATAAAAAAGAAAATAATATTGTGGCTTCTTTATATGATTAAGATTGTTTTGATCAAGTGAAACATATATAAAGAAATTAACTATATGATGATGCATGCCATTAGCAATGTAACAGAAATTAAAGACCACATAATCTTTATATAATTAAGTATTATATTACATTTATTGATCATTTATATCAAATACATATGGCTTACTCTCTGCATAAGAAAATGATGTTATTTTCATCATTTATAGGACTTGTTTTAATTAGTGCAGTTAGATTTTAATTCCTCGCAGTTTACCCATAAGTAATATAAGGTTGTATAAGAGTTGGAACTTATCATAATTTTCAAGATTAATTATCTAATTCATTTATGTAATTTTAAAGTCTGCCAAAACGTTGGTACTTTATATATTCTTACATTTAATTTTTTAACATAGGGTAATTTGTTTTTCTAACATAATTTACAATATTCTAGTAAGTCAGACATGCAAAATAGTTTAAAAAAAATAGATAATATCAAGAGATTTTAACATTGAGTAATTTTTTTTTAAAAAAAAAAAAAAAAATATATACTATATATATAATAATATATATATATATATATATATTATATATAGATTAACTAAGTAATACACTCAAACTTTAAGGATTGAAACAATATTTACCCCAAGAAATGATAAATAGACCCCCAAGATTTATCTAAAAATATGATATATGTGTTTCCCATTGTCACGTGTGCCCATTTATAAAGAGCGAGTAAAATTATATATATTTTAAACCTTTTTATCTCTCCAAAAGCTCCAACCTAGATGTCAAGCTTTAATAAAAATACTTGGAAACCAACTTACTAATTTACTAATAATAACTTACTAATTTACCAAGCTCGAATCTAGGTTTGAATCTTGAAAAATCTAAAGATATAAAAAATTAAATTTAGATTTTATCCACCCTCAAAAATAAATTGTTCAAATAAATTATGAATCATTGTTTGAAAATTTGTATGAATTCCGGACTTAAACCACCAATTCCGGATTTAAACGGAGCATGTAAAACCTCTGACTGTCCCAGACTCTTACAAAAAAACGTACTCCATAAATTCAAACTCAATACCACAAGATACTATCATCCTATTTACATGTTATAAAGATAATTTTGAAAAATCTCCATAAAAGCTCGAACTGATTATTAAGTCGGTCTCGTAGCCTAATGAACTTGATGTGTGAACATTTTATTTATATATCTATTTTTTATTATGTGATATTAGATCGCGCAACAACACCATGAATTTCATAAAAAGTTTCCAGCCTACAAGAAAAACAAAGGAGTCATGAGAGGCGAGAATGGCGGTAGAAACGTCATTGTAATAGAAATAATACAAATGTCTTTTAGTTCATATTGTAAATTATGATTAAGTGTTTACAAAGACTTAAGTCAATTATATGTGATCCAAATAAAAAATTAAAATAGGGTAGGGATTTTAGACAAAACAAAATCCTAAATCTTAATTAAGATTTGAGATTATGAATTATTTGTTCTTTAATTAGGACGATTTTTTTTTCTCAAAATCATAAAATTTGAGTGCATGTGTTAGATTGAGCAATAAATCAATTAAGACTATTTAAACTCCTACACTACTCATGGTTTTGCAGTTGTCGCCTTCCAAAATATAATTTGACAGTAACATTCTAAATCATGAACGTAAGAAAAATACAAGTCAATTAAAGTTATTTTCAATCTCTGTGGGAAATATATTCCTAATATTTTCATGAAATAAATTCATAATGGTTCATTTAGGATCTAATCATACATATATTATTAGTCCTAATTAAATTTATCACAAATATATTGAAATAAATTTAAGTATTTTACAACACAATTGCGTACCTTACTTCTTGTAAAGATACTCTTAATTAAACTTAATTGATTGCTTATCTCAATAAGCAAATGCTCATATTTATATGAGGGGAAATCAAGATACTATACCATTACATGCATGACTTCCTATTAACTCACATGCACTTGGAAGAAAGTATTGATTACTATGTAATCACATGCATTTGGATGTTTTGATTACTATTTAATCACATGCATTTGGTAGCTTAATGACTTCCTCTAACCCCTCCAAAAATATTACTACCATGAGTGTATCATATGTTCCCCATTAACATTTTCTAAATGTTATTTTCTAACATTTCTAACATTTCCCACTGATGGGATCAATAATTTTTATTGTCTCTACAAGAATAATTCATACTTAGCAGTTGTGTCGTGCGACCAACATACTTCGAGAGCTCACTTGCTATACATATATTATGAATATATAGCTACTCGAATAATAGATAGAATCATAGCAGATTAGGTATGCAATATCCTTGATCATTTATCACATTACATCTCACTCGATTTCTTTTCGAATGTAATATTTATTTTGTATTCACAATCATGTTTGATCACATATAAATAATTTGTTTTCTTCTAGATAATAAAAGTATCCACCCTTGATTTCTTTGGGGTAGCCTACAAATAGGAACACCATAGAACATGATTCTAACTTTTCAGTCTTATTCTAAAGCACATGTGTTAGATAACTTTTTAGAGGATGAGAGAAAAAGCAGAGGGGGAAGAATGGTTGGTGGTGATGCATTTTAATATAGTGTTAGCGTCGAAGTCCTTTAATTCAACGTTAAATGTCCAATTTTTAGCGTCGAAAATAATTTTCGACGCTAAAGGTAAAAAGACTGTCGGTGGTATTATCATAAACCTTTAGCGACGCAAAATAATCGACGCTAAATATCATATTTTTAGGTTGACATGAATTATTCGACGTTAAAAATAGTAATTTTAGCGTCACAAATTATTTCGACGTCAAAGGTAACGGGAATAGTTGAAAACCTTTAGCATCGACATATTTTCGACGCTAAAATTACTACTTTTAGCGTCGTTTTGAATATTCGACGTTAAAAGTAGACCATGTAGCGCGGAAGTATTTTCGACGCTAAAATATTGACATTTGGAGTCGAATATTGTTAGCGACGCTAAAAGTTGATATTAGCGTCGAAAATAAGTTCGACGCTAAATGTTTGGACGCTAAATATATGTTTTCTTATAGTGTATGGTACATGATTAAGATACAATATTTAAATATTTTACAACATTAATAAAATTATTATGTGTTACTAATTTGAAATATGAAATGAATAAGTATGTGTCAGTCATGTTAGCATGATTTAAAGTATACAAGAGGAAGTTATGTAATAGTCAAAAGCTCAGGGTGATGGTGGCGATCTATCAAGCATCTCTGGACTGCGGATGTTACAACTCCTACTACTTTAGCTGAAATGACATCCCCATATCTTGGCTCGCATAAAGAACTCACCTTTATCAAGTTTCTTCCGCGGATCAATCAACTAGAAAAAAATACAAATATGATTAGTGGCTCTTGAATCAATAATTCATGTAGACATGTCATCTTCCACTAAGAAAGATTCTATAAGAAGTAAATCAAATTTATCATTAGCCTTTTTTTTTTGCTCAAGCTCTTGGAAGTATTTAAGACAGTTCTTCTTTCAATGCCCATCTATATTGTAGTGAAAGCATTTTCCTTTGAGATTTGCAGACTTTGAGTTCTTTATGTTCTTTTTTTTTTGCTGGGTTTGCTTCTTACCCTTCGCCTTTTTAATGTTTATTTTCCTCTTCCGTTTTTAGTAGATTTAACAACATTTACTTCATTAGATTTTGTCTTTTCCTTATTCACGGGCTCAAATGTGGCGGGTTCATTGAGCGGTTATATAAGAGTGAAAGTCAACTTATTCATATTATAGTTCTTAAACTTCATGAAATTCTTCAGAAGAGTTTCAGTGATTGTAGTCACCTGGCTACGTTTGTCAATCATCCTGCCATGACTTGTTGCTCAAAAGGTTGGCCAAACATTTCTTGCAATGAGTTAGCAATTGTAAAACTATAGCCATTGATTCTTACTTTTTGCAACAAATATTTCGAACATTCTTTCTAGTAAGTAGCAAAGGGTTTCATTTGTTGTAACCCATTTAATCAGCCTGTCACGAACAACTTGGGTAGCATTATTAGTTATTTAGGGAGGACATTGCTCTGCTAGGATAAATTTTATGTCCTCATATACCGGGATAGTATTCATGTTAATTTTCTTTTCTTTTTTACATAGTTATCCTCATTTATTATTAGCCAATATAGAGATTATTGGTGATATCATTATTGAATTTAATAAAATATAAAAAATTCAGTATTATTCGGAAAAATAAAATGATCACATGTTTGGCTAAAATTCAACGTGATTTATGTTGCACGATTAATGAATTAAGAATAACGTAAAGTAACTACTATGTCACATTAATCCAACATACCATAAATCGAGACGATTTCAATATATTAAAATTTCCTAAATTTTTTGTTCCAGTGGCTCAATTCTAGTAGCAAAACAACAGCCATTTGCTTATCAAACAGAATCAAAACAGTGGCTAATTTTTGGCATGTTTTAGCTGCTTAAAACAGCAACAAAAAAACATAATAAAAACTGCATTGATTTTCTGCAAAAATAAATAAAAATAAATACAACAACAAGAACAACAACGGCAAAACTGAGGCATATTTCTCGCGAAATAGCTGCCTTATTTACCGCAAATCCAGCAGTGAAACAGCGCTTTGTCATCCGACCACTTTTTCTTGGAGCACAGCGCTTTGTTTGTGCAACTGGAAGTTAGGGAACGATATAATCCAAGATGATAAAGCAAACCCTAGCCATGCATAATTATGAAAGATCTTGCGTGGTCCATAAACGTACAAAAGTTTTTCCTTAAGCATGAAATTACGCTCGATGAGAAAAACAATAAACCCTACGACCCAACCGAAGACAAAGGGCTGCAGAGGAGAACCATGATCATTAGACACCATTTCCATAGCTCCAAGCTCCATTGAAGCTTATTCTTGATGGGTTTTACGGTTAAAGAACATAATAAGCAAGTCATAATGATTAGAAACAATGTCCATTCAATTAAGGCTCTCTTGTTGATCTTTTTCATCTTTCTCTCGCGGTACTTGGCTTCTCTGTCTGCTTCTCCGTTCTCTCCAAATTTATCGAACCATTCGTCATCAGAAGAGGAGGAGGAGCTGTCGTGTCCGTTTAAGGGTTGGTGTTCGTCGGATTCGATGATTATTCTGGGAGGAAGAGGGTGGTGTGGTTCTGCGAAACGGGCTTTGGGTTTTGAGAAGCTGAGGCCACGTAGGGGTTTGCTTTTTGCTGGGATTTGCGATGGCATCGAATCGTTATTGGTCTCTACTTGTAGGTGCGTTGATTGCTTGGGTTGGAGGCTGAGATGGTCCATGTTGACTGTAAACCTGTCGAACCAGGATGTAGCTCATCGAGTACAGCTTACTCCCATGTTTGGATTCTTTCCAATAGCTGTCCTCAACGCAGCAATTATCAATATAATGCTTTGTTTTCTTCTGGATAGGGTATCCTACAAATAGTAACACCATAGAAAATGGTTCCAATTTTTCAATCTTATTCTAAAAGCATATTTGTTTACTATCATTCCATAATTCTAAGAGTGTTTTCAAAATATACTTAAGATAGAACTACATTTAGAATATATATTATTGTTTGCAATGCATATTCCCATAATGAACTAGATAGTAAGAAATTAAATATATATATTTCACCATGTTCATTAGAGTTCGATTTCTAATTTATGCAACACCAATTTCCAAGATCAATAAGTTGGGATAAAATCTCATGGTCAATTAAGTAATCTTTAGACTCTATATCGACATACTCACCCCCTCAGATCAAAGAGATTTTATAGTTTTACCTAATTGATTTTAAACTTTAGCCCAAAACTCCTTAGGTAAATATTACCATATTTAGAATAATCATCAACAAATGTGATGAAATATTCATAACCACCTTTAGTTTTTACATTAAATAGACCAAATGTACAAGCTTAAATAGTTGATTAGTTATAGGCATTTTTCTGTAAAAGATCAATTCATAATTTCTCTTTTAAGACATGATTCATTTAACTAACTTAAAAATCTATATTTTACTAATATGTGTAGATGTTGGTTTTCGCCCGAGGTCCACAATAGAGATTTCATAGGTTGGGGGCACTAGCGATCCTGCAAAACAAAGGTAGAGTGAGCGTGAAGGGTCTTCCCACGGGTGTGGTGGGTGCCGTAGGCACTCCGACGCTCAAGTCAGTAATGGAAATGAGCTATAAATATGGTAAGAGGAGGAGCAAGATCAGATACTACTTTGATCCCCGTGAACTGCCGTGAGGGCGGTGGGTCGGTGGTTCGGAGGGTTCTGTTGAGAGTGATTAAGCTTAGGGTTGTAATGCTTTTTTTTTCTCCCACCGATTTGTGAATTATACCTCCTTTTATAGTCCTCCAAAGGGGAGCTCTAACGCATGCATTTAATAATAACGTATGCATTTAACGTGGACGGCTCCCATTAACACGTTACCTCCCATTTTTGATGTAATGGTAGCTGATTTTTCGGAGAACAATTAATGTTCAAAAAGGTGTTTCTTTTGGTGGAAAGCAAATGGGACGCTTTGTCAATTGGGCTCGATGTAAGGAGGGTTTGGGTCATTGGCCCAACCTTGGTCTGGATGTTATTTGAAGGACATTGGGCCATGTTCGTTATTGGGCCTGGGCGAAAAGATGATTATGCCCTTGACCCAAATTTGGCCCATACAGTATGTTGATTCTGTCGGGTTTATATGACGAAGTCTTATACACAATAAATATGTATCATCTCCTTGAAAAATCTTTTGTTTTCTAGTTTTTCAATTTTCAACCTTAAATATTTCAGTAATAGGAAGTGTTATATGTGCCAATGGTCTCAATACATACAAATTATTATCTAAAATTCCTGAATAAATATTCAAACATAACAAGTGATTTATTAATAAAAGAAATTGAAAAAATATTCTCTAACAATCTAGACATATAAACTAGATTTATGCGAAAGTCAAGAATATAAAAAAATATTGTCTAAACCTAAATAACTATTACTAGTATATTGAAGTTGAACTTCTCCAACTACTTTAGCTGAAATGACATCTCTTATCTTGTAACATCCCGTTTGAGGCAGAATGCTATCGGTATGAGACAAAAATAACCTATTTCCCCTGAGTCTCAATCCTAACGAAAAACGGACATGAAACACCCTAGATTTTGGACAACTTGGAGCATAGTCCAACACCAAATCAACCTATAACAAATATCAAATGAGCAAAAAGGAACTTCGGTCCAATCCTAAAACATAACAATTCTCAATATCAATATTATAGGGCTCCATGCCCACAATCACACATACAAAATAAAAAATAATTAACAAACATACATATATATACCCACGTGCAATCATGATACAAATCATAAACAGTGTATTTCCCAGACTCTTTAACATATCCCCAGGATTCTAGAGTTACTGACTGCAGCTTGGATGATCTGTCGTCTCGAGCATGACATTTCCAAAACTTGATGGCTGACTGATCTAGTTGTCAACTTACAAAACTAGTAAAGTGAAGTGGTGTGAGTTATAAAACTCAGCAAATAACCATACACATCACGAAAAGCAAGAATGAATTTCAATCAATTATATATAAATATATACATATATGCGGTTGTTTATTAGAAAACCTTAAACTTTGTACTGCTCTTTAATTCTTTAAATATACAATCTTTCGGGATCCAAAAACTAAATTCA
>SKCR01009843.1:0-23249 GCA_019454045.1 Zanthoxylum bungeanum
AATCGGGCATACTAGTTTGATATTATTGCTTTCAATTCTATGTATGCATGATTCAATCGAGCGCATGGGCTTAGTAAGTGGATTGAAAGATCCTCTACGGGGAGGGGTTAAAGCCCTCTACCACGATGCTTTGCCGCGCCGATTGATGTGTGTTCGGTTGAAAGCAAGATACGTTCAATCGGACATGATGAGCTTGACATTGTTGTCTTTATTCTTTGTGTTACATGCATCAGGTCTGGTTCCGTTCGAACGTGTTCTCGAACGCTACACGAACGCGAACCTTCTGTTTACCGTTCGAACGCGTTTTCAAACGCTACGCGAACGCACACGCACTTCCTTAGTCTCATCATGCATCAGGTCTGGTTCCGTTCGAACGCGTTCTCGAACGCTACACGAACGCGAACCTTCTGTTTACCATTCGAACGCGTTCTCGAATGCTACGTGAACGCACACGCACTTTCTCAGTCTTATCATGCATCAGGTCTGGTTCCGTTCGAACGCGTTATCAAACGCCATACGAACGCGAACCTTCTGTTTACCGTTCGAACGCGTTTACGAACGCTACACGAACGCGAACACACTGAACTGAGACATATTCATCACATGCCATGTATAATTATTTCTTAGGTGATTTTTTTTATGAAATCCCATATAGTCATTCTTATCTTTGTGCACATCATAATGAAAAGCATGTTTATTCCATTATTTGTGTCATTTGCCTTAGTCTTGATTTAACGCATTACGATTCATACACCTATGTCATGATGACTTTGGAGTATTATTTCTTGTGGTATATAGGATGGAAACCCAGACGTAAATTCCGTAGCCGATTCCGAATGGACGGTAATGCGGTCTGTACTTGGGATACAATTCCACGTATCACTTGGAAAAGTGCTCACATGTATGCTTGTACGGTTATTATGTATGCTTGTGTTTTTTTCGTGAATGTGATATGCTGAATGAAGTTGTATGTTCGTTGTTACTTTGAGGTATTTCCAAGCATGCAATCTTAGATGTGAGATATATGTGAAATGTATGTATGAGTTTTATTTTGTATATGTGAATTTAGAAGCATGATACCCTTGGAAATAAGTGTTATTTAAGCCTGATTAAATTATTACATAAATCCTTTTATTACAAGTGACATAAGTAAGGGACCATTCCGAACCCAACGGTTTGAGGTCTTCCCTTGCGAGGGGTGAGTGCGGCCTTAAATCTCATTTTCCCGGTTCACACCGGGTGGCGACTCCATTACTCTCCGGTTTAGTCCCTCGTGGCTACTCCGTACTCCCAACTAGGCCGCGAGCCTAGGACAGCATGCGTCGCCCAGTTTCTGTGTTCCCACAGTCTGGCGACTCCACTGGGGATAGAGAATTGGCCCCGAAATATTGTCTTGTAATGCTTCTATTTATGTTTTAATTGACCATGTCTATAGTGGATAAAGTGAGGGTTTAATCAAAGGCATTTTAAGGCTAGGTAATGGTTTGGTGTCTTCGTTCACTCACTACCTTTCTAGAAGGAAAAGCTGTGAAGGCACCTAGATAGCCATTTACTCGTAGCCTTTTGTGATGGACTAATTTGGAGGACTCGTTGTTTATTCCTGACACCAAGCGATAAGAGCCTAATAGGCTTGGGTATTTAAGTGAGCCTCGCTCCACCTTCCCTCTGGGGAATCTACAATGGGAAATCCATTTGACAGTCCGTCACACACCATAGCTCATTGGCACGTACCTTAGTGTATAAAAAGGGGTGCGCTCACGTGGTTGCTCGAACCCTTGAGTGGGGAGACCTAATTGTGGGCCATCCTTCGCCGGTGAGAGCCTTTGTCTATACTCTTGCTAACCCACCCATAGACCAGGTTGGCTAAAGTAACAATTATTTCCTTGAGTATGTGCTTGTGGACCATCCTCATTTGGATGCAGTTGGACTATTGTCAGAAATGCGGACTTGCTGGGCCATTTAAACTGGGGCGAGTTCGTACCTTATGACTATTAGGCCCAAAGCTTCTGAAATGTTGATGGGCCATTATGTAGAAATTATTACGTTATGTTTGCATTATCTTTCTTCCATGCTTGTGTTTGGGAACATCGTCGTTTGGATCCATTTGGACCATTTGTCATGGGATATGGGCTTGTTGGGCCATTTAAACTGGGACAAGAACGTATTTCATGACGATTGGTCCAAAGGCTTCTAAGTGTTGATGGGCCACTTTGTGCTTGTGTTCGGAACATTATCATTTGGATTTAGTTGGGCTCCTTGTCATAAGATGTGAACTCGTTGGGCCATTTAAACTGGAATGGGTTCTCTCCTATGACAATTAGCCCGAAAGATTCTAAAATTGTAACGGGCCGATTTGTTTGAAAATTTTAAATTGATTTAATATCTATGTTACATGCATCTCGTGCACCTCATTACATATATCATGTTAACACCGTCTATGTCTGTCTCAAAAAGACAACATATATACCGTTTGGGTTAGAGAAGAGACAAGACTCACTAAAAGAACAAGTATATGAGTGAATCCGATAATGAGGTGTCCCGTATGGATCAGTTAGAGAACGATCTCGCCAAGGTCACTGAACAGTTGCAAGCTTTGACTACTGCTATGGCTGGTATAGCTGGGTCTCGTGCTGGGGTTAATTCTGGGGATGTGAGGCAAGAGGAATCTCCGAACATATTGGGGGATGATACCCCCGCTTTTGATGATGATATGGCAGAGTATGCAGCGGGCAGAGTATCTGGGTCTCAGGCAGAGTTACAAAAACTTTGGGATCAGGTTGAGTCGGTTACCCGCAAGATGAGGGGTAAGAATGAAGATTTACTGGATTATGACACACTGACTTTCAAGGAACAGTTGCCGGCACAGTTCAAGATGCCAGATATGGCTAAGTTTAACGGGAATGGGGATCCGAGGGTGCATCTCCGACAATTTGTATCAGTCATGAGTTCAGTGGCTTATCTCAGCGCCAAGTGCAGAAGAAATGTTTGGAATGTCGCTTGAAGGAGCTCATGTGGTATGGTACCACAGTTTGGAGAAGAAAGTGAAGGAAGATTGGAGGGAGTGGCCGATGCTTTCCTGAGCAGTGCAGTATGTCACTGACTTAGTCATCGACTGTGAGATCATCTCGATCTGTCCGTGATCTGGAGAATGTTAAGCAGAAAAGCGGAGGAGAGTTTTAAGGAGTATGTGGACCGGTGGAGGGGTCAATTATTGAAGATGCAGACTAGGCCTTCGGAGAAGGATCAGATTAAGATGATTATCAAGGGCACCAAGCCCTCCATTTACAGCAAGTTAAGGAGGATGACCTCCATGATTGCAGACTTTCGGCAGTTGAGGGAAACTGTCATGGATATTGAGGAAGGAGGGGCTGAGAACAGAAAATTCTATGGTCTGAACAGGAGGCCCATTGGGGGAACATCGGGAGCAAAGTCTGTTTCTGCTGAGATTGCCACTATCCGGAACCGACAGTTTTCCAACTTGGGAAGGCCCCTGTCCAAGGTGCTAGAGAAATAGAGAAACTGAAGAGGCAAAGGCTCTAAAAACCCTTGGAAGCCAAACCATTACCCAATCCCTTACCATCACATTATAACCTAAGCCTTTACTATCACTTTCACCAACAAAAGGGCCATGACACTGACAATTATGCCCGACTCCGCCATGAAATAAGCCAAGACCTGATAGACTCCAAGAAAATACTGACCCAAGAAACAGAACAGCCTAAACACACAGAAACCCTTACCCAATTACCGTGTCGTACCACCATCAGCCTATATGATCAATTCTGGCCTCCCAGAAGACCTTGTCCTAAAATCCTTTCACCCTCAAGCCTTTTGCCTGGGAATCTGGGATAGTGCTAGTGAAGATGAGACTGAGCAGGGGAAAAAACTTTTGGCTTGATTTCTCTAGCAGTGACGAGGAAGAAGTAAAGGGAATGACGCGCAGTGGCCCGTTTTTACAATGATGTGGGGGAGAAGGGTAGGAAGTTTTGAGAGGGTAGAGAAGTGGTTGAGAATGCAGAAAACACTGAGGGGGATATAGTCTTGAGGCAATTGAGGAAGACTAGAGCACAAGTGAGTATCTGGGAACTGTTATGTGCATCTCGGGAGCATAGGCAAGCTATGGTTGAGGCCTTGAGCAAGATTGTGGTATCGGAAGACGCCAACCCTGCAATGTTTGTTGGGTCAGTTCAGAAAGAAGCTTTGCAGATATCTTTTTCTGAGGATGAACTCCCGGCGGAAGGAAGGAAAGAAATCATAAACAGGCCTTTATTTATCAGGGCCGAGGTGAGGGGCAAGAGAACTTCATGTGTAATGGTGGATGACGGTTCGTCCATCAATGTGTGTGGTTGAAAATTTGGCTGGCAAGATTGGGTATGAAAGCAACAGACTTGGACCCCTCCAGCATGACTATCAAGGCTTATGATGACAGTATTAAAATGGGGGTGAGGGTACTTATTATGGCTATGGTCAAGGTAGTAGGGCCAATTGAAGATGAGGTTGAGTTCACAGTGCTAGACATCCCAGCCAATTTCGCCTTATTGTTGGGAAGGCCTTGGTTTCATAAACTTGGAGGCGTGCCTTCCACTTTGCATCAGATGATCAAGTTCCCGTATGAGGGAGAAGTTAGTTATTACTATCCGAGCTGAGGTAGATAATGTCGTGGCTGCCTTGGAGATACAACCTTTCACAAGGTTTCAGGTGTCAGCTACTTTTGAGGAATGGGTGGATCCTAGGGTGGCTAGGATCATGGAGAAAATGAAGTTTGAGCCCGGTAAGGAGCGAGTAAAGGTTCGAAATTGCCAGATTTCAGAGGAAAAAAACCACTCGGAAAGGTTTGGGGGTACAGATCTGATGAAGAAAAGCCCAAAGGTCAAGAAAAAAGGCCTGAAACTGATGGAATATTTTGTGAAAAGCTTCAGGATATCAAGGGGAGCCTGAACCTGTGGAAGTTAATGGGATTGTGGTACCTGGATTTGAGATCTTCCAGGATTTGTTGGGTGAGAAACCACTGATTAAAAAAATTGTGGAAGCAGAGAATTGGGAAGAAGAATTGATGAAGTTGGAGAGCCTGACTCTGGGAGAGATGATGAAAAGCCTGAGGAAGACCTGATTGCAGAGGAAGAAGTGTCTATAGATGATGAAGACATTTACCTTCCTGATTTGTTTGAATGTACTTCCGCATTATCCAATAATAAAGACATTTCTTTTGCTTACTTGCCTGAGTCATTTCCATTTACTCTGCACGAATCAAGCATATTTGATATCAGTTCGGCCAGAACTACTGCATTTAACTTGGGCACACTTGAGAACCCCAAGGAAATTCTGATTGCAAGTGAAGTTACCTCTGAGGAGATGACAAAACTAGAAGCAGTGTTGGTCAGATATGCCAAAGTGTTTGCTTGGTCCTATGAGGACATGCCTGGGGTAGACAGAAACATTGCCCAACACACAATCCCAACTTATCCGAATATGAGGCCAGTAAAACAGAAACTCCGACGGATGAGACCAGAATGGGCTGAGAAAGTCAGAGAAGAGGTTAATAAACAGATAGATGTGGGGTTCCTGGAAGTAGTAAAGTATCATGAATGGTTGGCTAATATAGTACCGGTGCCGAAGAAAGACGGGAAGGTCAGAATGTGTGTGGACTACAGAGATCTCAACAAGGCTTGTCCGAAAGATGATTTTCCTCTGCCGCATATAGATGTTCTAGTTGATAGTGCATCTTTATCTGCTATGTATTCATTTGTAGATGGGTTTTCAGGTTACAATCAGGTTCTCATGGCCGAGGAAGACAAACATAAGACTGCATTTGTTACTGAGTGGGGTACTTATTGTTACAAGGTAATGCCGTTTGGGCTTAAGAATGCAGAAGCTACATATCAGCGGATGGCCACTACATTATTCCACGACTTGATGCACAAAGAGATTGAGGTGTATGTGGATGACATGATGGTGAAATCGGAGACAAGGTTTGGGCATATTGAAGCACTGAAAGGTTCCTTCAGGGGTTGAACAGATACAACCTGCG
Source organism: Zanthoxylum bungeanum (assembly GCA_019454045.1). Taxonomy (NCBI): domain Eukaryota; kingdom Viridiplantae; phylum Streptophyta; class Magnoliopsida; order Sapindales; family Rutaceae; genus Zanthoxylum; species Zanthoxylum bungeanum. The sequence continues at coordinate 6,029 of SKCR01009843.1, forward strand.
GCTAAATCCCAAGAAATGTGTGTTTGGGGTGACATCAGGAAATTGCTTGGTCATACAGTGGGGATGGGTGGAATAGAGGTAGACTCCGAAAAGATCAAGGCAATCACAGAAATGCCTGCACCGAAGACAGAGAAAGAAGTCAAGCATTCTTGGGGAAGATTCAGTACATCAGTCGGTTCATTGCTAAGTTGACATCGGTATGTGAGCCTATCTTCAAACTGTTGAGAAAAGATCAGCCAGTGAGATGGAATGAACAGTGTCAGACAGCATTCGACAGAATCAGAGAGTACTTGGTAAAGCCACCTGTATTGAAACCTCCGAGACCGGGCAGACCTTTGATATTGTATTTGGCTATAGAATCAGAAGCACTGAGGGCTATGATGGTACACGCAGATGAGACAGGGGTAGAACATGCAGTCTATTATCTGAGTAAGAAGATGCTCCCGTATGAGGCTCGATTTCAAGAAGTTGAGAAGATATATCTTGCAGTGGTATGGGCTTCCAGAAAATTGCGACATTACTTCCAGTCATACAAGATCCAGGTAGTGGCAAGGAGAATCCTCTGAAGTATCTTCATTCAGTGTCTTCACTAGTGGGAAAATTGGGCAGATGGTTGGTATTGTTGACAGAGTTTGACATTGAGTATCTCACCTCCAAAGTGATCAAAGGGCGAGCAGTAGCAGAGTTTCTGGCAATGCACCTGTTGAGGGGGATCAGTATAAGTTCGAATTTCCAGATGAAGAGATCCAAGAAATAACAGTTCAGAGATGGAAGATGTACTTTGACGGAGCGGTGAATAACAAGGGAGCCGGAATCGGGATCGTGATAGTAACCCCCGAGGGAGAGACTTTGCCTTTGGCCAAGAGGTTGACATTCAGAGTGACTAATAACATGGCTGAGTATGAAGCATGTGCTTTTGGTTTGACAGCATTGATAGCCTTGAAGGCCGGGAGTGTAGAAGTCTACGGAGATTCTATGTTGGTAGTCCAGCAGATGCGAGGAGAATGGGAATTGAAAGAAGAACGGTTGAAGCCTTACATCTTTCACCTCAGAAAGTTGGCACAGGTTATCCCCGAGTGTAAGTTTTAGCACTTACCGAGAGAAGAGAATCAGATGGCAGATGCATTGGCTACACTGGCAGCGACTTGGGAAAATCCAGAAAAGTTAGTGATGAGACCGTTGATACTGACAACAGCAAGTAAACCTGTTTATGAGATAGAAAGAATTCTGGAAGTTGAGGTTGACGACGGTAAACCTTGGTATTATGACATTCAGAGGTATCTGGAACATGGTGAACTCTCGGAGAGAGCAGGCAGAAAAGACAGAATAGCCATTCAGAAGTTAGCTTCCCAGTATGTGATTTTGAAAGGGAACTGTACAAGAGACAGGCAAACGGTATTCAGTTGAAGTGTTTGAGAAAAGAAGAAGCTCGACATGTAATGGAAGAAATACACGCCGGGGTATGTGGTCCGCACATGAACGGGTTGAATCTGTCCCGCAAGATAGTGAGACAAGGTTTTTATTGGTCAACCATGGAAACAGATTGCGCAAAGATGGTGAAGCACTGTCATGACTGTCAAGCACATGGTAATTTGAATCACTTACAGCACACAGAGTTGCACGGGTTGTCAGAGCCGTGGCCTTTCTCAGCATGGGGAATCGATATGATTGGGGAAATTCGACCGAATGCATCAAATGGGCATCAGTTCATAGTAGTGGCGGTAGATTACTTCTCGAAGTGGGTGGAAGCCGAATCATTCCGCAATGTTACAGCAAAGCAGATGGCAAATTTTATAGCTCGGAACCTCATTTGTCGGTATGGTATGCCGCATCATGTAGTGACAGACAACGGGGTTCGGTTTCAAGGAGAGACGAAGGCAATGTTATAGAGGTATGGGATAGGCCACCACAAGTCATCACCATACAGGCCGCAGGCAAATGGGGCAGTTGAGGCAGCCAACAAGACTATAAAGATGATTCTAGCCAAGATGACAGAAAATTGCAGAGATTGGGCCGAGAAATTACCGTATGCTTTGTGGGGGTACAGAACATCAGTGAGAACAGCAACATGGGCCACACCTTACTCTTTGGTCTATGGAATGGAAGCAGTATTGCCGGTCGGTAGAAGAGATAATACAGTCTATGAGGTATTAACAGAGGCAGAATTGCCGGAACAGGATTGGGCCGCACAGAGGTTTGATTAGTTAGCACTATTGGATGAGAAGAGAACGAAGTCTTTGTATCACATACAGCTGTATCAGAAGAGACTAGCTCGGGCATTCAACAAGAAAGTGCGTCCTACCAAGATCAGAAAGGGTGATTTGGTTCGACGACAGATCCGAGAGGAAAATTCAGACCAAATTGGGAAGGACCTTACATAGTGCAGAAGGTAATGGGAAATGGAACAGTGAAGCTATCAGACTTGGAAGGAAACGAGTTCACCGAGCCGATCAACGTAGACAGATTGAAGCAATATTTTGCCTGAGGGGGAGAAGACCGAGCAGTTACCACGGGAATTAGCAAAAGACCTAACCCAACGGAATAAGAAAAATCATTCATGCTACACGTAACATTGCATTCTCTTCGTGTTTGTTTCTGTTTTGTGTTCACAGGTTCGAAGAAAGGAGAAAGCGGCAGAAATGAGCCAAGCAACGTCAACGCAATTTCAGTTTTTGGGATGAGTCCCAAGGGGCGAGGCCCATATCAGCTTGGGGGCGAGGCCCATATCATGTCATCTCCGGGTATAGAGACAATCATCAGTTCGAGGGCGAGGTCCCTATAGTCAGCGGTGTTGGGTCGAGGTGCCCAGGGTCGAGGTGCCCCCGTTGTCAGTTGTAGTTCCGGGTCGAGTGCCCAGGGTCGAGGTACCCACTACATCATCAGTTCGAGGGCGAGGTCCCTATAGTCAATGGTATTAGGTCGAGGTGCCCAGGGTCGAGGTGCCCCCGTTGCCGGATGCATTATTGGGATGCGTCCCAGGATCGAGGTCCACTGCCACACCAACTCAGCTCGAGGTAGCAGCTGAGCCAGGTAAGTGAAAATGCATTGCATAACTTTGATAGGATTGTTCAAAGTCACACACTGCACGAGTCCCATCAAAGTGGGGGCGACTGTAGGCATTGCATTTTCGCATGTGAAACCCGATGATTGAGTCTCAGTTGGAGGCACTACCTTTTTAGCTAAGGATATTGCGAGAAACGAGGTCGGAAGGGGAAATTCAGAATAAGTACGTCATCTAGTTCATTTCACAAGTTCACTGTCTTCGTTAGTGCTGCGTTCGTTACTTCGTTCGAACGTCAGGCAGATTGCGGACGTTCGTGCCGCGTTCGAATTGGCGTTCGAACGGAGTCGGTATTTCTGGTTTTGCTGCTAGCCTCGCACCTCAGCCCAATTAGCCCCCCAAAGCCCATAAAACACATCCCAATTTAATTAAATTAACATTAAATATTAAATAAAATATTTAAACCATTTACCAATTAAATAAAACATAAAATATAATCCTACCTAATAAAGATAAATCAAATATATTAACTTCCTAACTAAACAAATCACATACTAAATTAAAAAGATGTCATGCCTAATTAAATATTTTGTATTCCTAATCTAGCCAAGACATGTCCCCCAATCAAATCCATTGCTTTCCTTGTCTAATACTAAATCATATCCTAATTGAATGCCAAAATCCATTCCTTGTGAGACAAGGTGAAACCCTAGGCCTTCTCTATATAAACAACCCCTAACATAGCCACCCTGGCCCTGGAACCTCTCTAGCTCATACATACAATTCACACGAAAATTATAGCAAGAAACACTAGACATCACGCGCAAATCACAAGAGAAACGATTCTCTTCATCTCATCCCTCACATCACCAAAAATAACAAAACCTCAAACACTCCCTCACATTACTAAAATTCATAGCCAAATACAGTAGTTACGCACACCGAAAGTCACCTTAAAACAGCAGTAAAACTACGCCAAAAACAGTAGCCTAAAACACCAAAAAGAACACCCAAAACAGTCCATCAAGAACATCAAAACAGTCCACAAACAGTAAGCAGAAAATACAGAGGAAACGGCAGCGAAACCACAAGGAAACAGCAGCAAAACGGAGTCAAAACAGTAGCTTGAGCGGCCGAACAGCGAAGGAAAAGACAAACCAGTGAACTAGAAAAGTTGCGGAGCTTTACCCCTTCCGATCTTCGTGAAACGCGAGTCCGAGAGACGGCTTAAAAGGTTAGACCTGAGGGTACTTCCCACGCTCATCTTCATTTGATTTTTGTTATTTATTTTGACTGTGTTTTACCTATTTGTGGAATATTGTTTGTGTATGATGTGTGTTGTGGGTATTGGATGAATGGAAGAGTGTCGTCTCTTGTGGTATATAGGATGGAAACCCAGACGTAAATTCCGTAGCCGAATCCGAATGGACGGTAGTGCGGTCTGTACTTGGGATACAACTCCACGTACCACTTGAGTAAACGGCACCTTCTTTTGTTTCATGTTGGATTGATTTATCTATGTTTTTCGTTACTTGAATTTTGCATGTTGCTTATTTATGTATGATACAATCGAGTGCATGGGCTTAGTAAGTGCGATGAAAGGTCCCTTAATGGAGGGGTTAAAATCCTTTACCACGATGCTTTGCCGCGCCGGTGATGTGTGTTCGGTTGAATGCAAGATATGTTCAATCGGGCATACTAGTTTGATATTATTGCTTTCAATTCTTTGTATGCATGATTCAATCGAGCGAATGGGCTTAGTAAGTGGAACGAAAGATCCCCTATGGGGAAGGGCTAAAGCCCTTTACCACGATGCTTCGCCGCGCCGGTTGATGTGTGTTCGGTTGAATGCAAGACACGTTCAATCGAGCATACTAGTTTGATATTATTGCTTTCAATTCTTTGTATGCATGATTCAATCGAGCGCATGGGCTTAGTAGTGGAACGAAAGATCCCCTATGGGGAAGGGTTAAAGCCCTTTACCACGATGCTTCGCCGCGCTGGTTGATGTGTGTTTGGTTGAATGCAAGAACGTTCAATCGAGCATACTAGTTTGATATTATTGCTTTCAATTCTTTGTATGCATGATTCAATCGAGCGCATGGGCTTAGTAAGTGGAACGAAAGATCCTCTATGGGGAAGGGTTAAAGCCCTTTACCACGATGCTTCGCCGCGCCGGTTGATGTGTGTTCGGTGTTGAATGCAAGACACGTTCAATCGGGCATACTAGTTTGATATTATTGCTTCAATTCTATGTATGCATGATTCAATCGAGCGCATGGGCTTAGTAAGTGGATTGAAAGATCCTCTACGGGGAGGGGTTAAAGCCCTCTACCACGATGTTTTGTCGCGCCGATTGATGTGTGTTCGGTTGAATGCAAGATACGTTCAATCGGACATACTGAGCTTGATATTGTTGTCTTTATTCTTTATGTTACATGCTCAGGTCTGGTTCCGTTCGAACGTGTTCTCGAACGCTACACGAACGCGAACCTTCTGTTTACCATTCGAACGCATTTTCAAACGCTACGCGAACGCACACGCACTTCCTTAGTCTCATCATGCATCAGGTCTGGTTCCGTTAGAACGCGTTCTCGAACGCTACACGAACACGAACCTTCTGTTTACCATTCGAACGCGTTCTCGAACGTTACGTGAACGCACACACACTTTCTCAGTCTTATCATGCATGAGGTATGGTTCCGTTCAAACGCGTTATCAAACGCCATACAAACGCGAACTTTCTGTTTATCGTTCGAACGCGTTTACAAACGCTACACGAACGCGAACACACTGAACTGAGACATATTCATCACATGCCATGTATAATTGTTTCTTAGGTGATTTTTTTTATGAAATCCCATATAGTCATTCTTATCTTTGTGCACATCATAATGAAAAGCATGTTTATTCCATTTTTGTGTCATTTTCCTTAGTCTTGATTTAACGCATTACGATTCATACACCTATGTCATGATGACTTTGGAGTATTATTTCTTGTGGAATATAGGATGTAAACCCAGACGTAAATTCCGTAGCCGATTCCGAATGGACGGTAATGCGGTCTGTACTTGGGATATAATTCCACGTATCACTTGGAAAAGTGCTCACATGTATGCTTGTACGGTTATTATGTATGCTTGTGTTTTTTTCATGAATGTGATATGTTGAATGAAGTTGTATGTTCGTTGTTACTTTGAGGTATTTCCAAGCATGCAATCTTAGATGTGAGATATATGTGAAATGTATGTATGAGTTTTATTTTGTATATGTGAATTTAGAAGCATGATACCTGTAGGCATTGCATTTTTGCATGTGAAACCCGATGATGAGCCTCATTTGGAGGCACTATCTTTTAAGTCGCGGAAATCGCGGGAAACGGGCGTCGGAAGGGAAAAGTCAAGAATTGACGGTTTTGTCGGATTTAGTTCACGTGTTTAGCTTCGGGTTCGCTGTTGGATCTCCGTTTTAAAACTTAATATTAGCCCAAGCCCATTAAATCACATCCAAAGAAATAATTAATATATAACACAAACCAATAATAATTAAACATTTAAAATATATGTCACAAATTAAATTTAAATTAAATATAAGTAAATTAAAACCAATTAAATTCACAAATTAAAATTAATTAACTCACAAATATAAACTAAATTGAAATTAAATAACTAATTAAATTAAATGTTAAATCTAAAAATCACAAACCATTAAATTAAATTCTAATTAAATTAATCCAATTCAAATTAAATAAACAAATTAATATTAATTAAACAATATACCAAATTAAATAGAATAATAATTAAGTCATATACCAAATTAAATAAAACAAATAAAATCTAAATAATCACCTACCAAAATAATAAAAATATACCAAATTAAAGAAATTGCATGCCTAATTAAAATCAATCAACAAATATTATTCCTAATTAAAAATATATTTCCTAACTTAAAATATTGTATACCTAATCAACACAAACTAAATATACTACATTCCTAATTAGCCTAAATTTGTCCCCCAATCAAATATATATTTTCCTTTTATGACACTAATTAGATATTACAAATCCCTATCCATGCAAACCCTAATTGATAACTATATAAACACACACTAATTGCAACCCTAAGGGACACAAGACACGGCACAGAGAAAACAAAAAAAAAAACAAAGAACCCTAAAGCCTAGCCACTACTCTCCATAAACTCAAATCTGCCCCATGCAAACTATACCCCGGATAATGTAACGAAACCCTTCAACACGCCCCATGCAGACGCCATTCACCAGCCACCCACCTAGCCAAATCCAGTAGACCATTCTCGGCAATACGCAAAAGGGCACTCAATGCCTTCCACACAGCCTGTTCACGCCATGAAACCCTAGCCCTTTTGCAAGCTTTCATCAGCCCTTTACGCCCTAAACCCCACGCATCATCTGCCCATTCAATCAACCACATGTCCCTCAAATCTGCCTCACGCCACACGTAGCAACAGCCTTCAAACGATCACGCCCCTAGCCAAAATAACTGCCCTTCATAGCCACTAAACACTGCCCTTGTAATCAGCCCCTCCTCACGATAACAGCCCCACGCAACAAGAACCCTCTCAGCAGCCAACATTCTCGCCACTGCCCCTCTGACCAGCTGCCCCTTCACCGAACAAAACCCCCCTGAACTGCCCTATATTGCCTAATTAACGATCGTGCAAACTTCCTGAAATAGTGCCCCAAACCGAGACAAAAACCGAGTCAAAACAGTCCCCTAATATACCAAAACAGTAGCCTAAAACCACACAAAACAGTAGCCTAAATACAACCAAAATAGTAACCAGAAACTGCAGTCCAAAACAGCAAAAAACGGAGCAAAAAACAGCAAGCAAAACAGCAGAACGACGAGTTAAGATATTAAACAAGTGAACCGGAAAAGTTGCGGAGTGATAGCCCTTCCGACGGTTGTAGACGCGAATCCGAAAGACGACTTAAAAGGTTAGACCTGAGGGTACCTTTCACACTTGTTTTTTTATTTGATTTTTATTGATTCTTTTAATTGTGTTTTAATTATTTATTGAATATTGTTTGCATGAGATGTGTGTTGTGGCCATTGATTAAAACGGAAAATACGTCGTCTCTCGTGGTAATAGGATGGAAACCCAGACGTAAATTCCGTAGCCGATTCCGAATGGACGGTAGTGCGGTCTGTACTTGGGATACAACTCCACGTACCACTTGAGTAAATGGCGTATATTTCGCTTTATGTTATTTTGATTATTCGCACTTTATTATTCCGTCTTTTAATTTCCGCATGTTATTTATTTATGTTATGATGCGATCGAGCGCATGGGCTTAGTGAGTTAGTCCAAGGTCCCCTCCTTGAGAGACGAAGAGCCTAAAAGGCCACCTTTGTGACACTACTTCGCCGCGCGGACGAAGTGTGTTTGGGTTGAATGTACGTTCAATCGGGCATACGAAGTCCTACACCTTTATTGTCTTTATTTCATGTATTGTGATGTGACGCGCATGGGCTTAGTATGTTGGTCTAAAGGTCCTCTCTTTGAGAGACAAAGAGCCCCAAAAGGCCACCTTACGGCAGTACTTCGCCGCGCCCCCTTATTTTGTTGTTTAGTATGACGTATTCTTACATGACCATGCATCATATCACATTGCGCATGGGCTTAGTATGTTGGTCTAAAGGTCCTCTCTTTGAGAGACAAAGAGCCTAAAAGGCCACCTTTACGGCAGTACTTCGCCGCGCCTCTTTTATTTAGTCATTCGCTTCACAATGTCTTTTTGAAAATTCATGCATCATATTGCATTGCGCATGGGCTTATCAAGTGAGATCAAAGGTCCTCCACTTTGAGGGATGAAAATGCTTAAAAGCTACCTTTGCTACAATGATTTGCCGCGCCCCTTTATCTGTTGTTATGTACGAGAAGTCATATATTCATATGTTCATGTATGTGTCATGTTGTTTACTGCATTTTGGAGGTCACTACTGTGAACCGTTCGAACGCGTTCCGAAACGCCGCACGAACGCATGTTTTCTGTCTGGTCCCGTTCGAACGCGTTATCAAACGCTATACGGACGCGAACCTTCTGTTTATCGTTCGAACGCGTTTACGAACGCCGCACGAACACATGTTTTCTGTCTGGTCTCGTTCGAACGCGTTATCAACGCCATATACGAACACGAACCTTCTGTTTACCGTTCGAACGCGTTTACGAACGCTACACGAACACGAACACACTGAAATGAGACACTTTCATCACATGCCATGTATGATTGCTTCTTAGGTGATTTTTCTTATGAAACCCTATATGGTCATTCTTATCTTTGTACACATCATAATGAAAAGCATGTTTATTCCATTGGTTGCATCATTTACCTTAGTCTTGGTTTAACTTATTACAATTCATATATCTATGTCATGATAGCATTTGAGTATTATTTCTTGTGGTATATCGGATGGAAACCCAGAAATAAATTCCGTAGCCGATTCCGAATGGACGGTAGTGCGGTCTGTACTTGGGATACAATTCCACGTACCACTTGGAAAAGTGCCCATATGTGTGCTTGTATGGTTAATATGTGTGCTTACGTTTCCAAGAATACAACATGCCATGAAATTGTCCGTTTGTTGATTTAATGTACTTCTAAACACATGCAATCTTATATGTGAAATACATGTATATTTAGGCGCATATCTTATTTTATAAATGTGAACTTAGAAGCATGATACCCTTAGAAATAAGTGTTACTTCAGCCTGATAAATTATTACATAAATCCTTTCATTACAAGTGACATAAGTAAGGGACCATTCCGAACCCAACGGTTTGAGGTCTTCCCTTGCGAGGGGTGAGTGCGGCCTTAAATCTCATTTTCCCGGTTCACACCGGTGGCGACTACATTATTCTCCGGTTTAGTCCCCCGTGGCTATTCCGTACTCCCAACCAGGCCGTGAGCCTAGGAACGGCGTCGCTCAGGTTCTGTTTGTCCCAATACCCTTGGAAATAAGTGTTATTTAAGCCTGATTAAATTATTACATAAATCCTTTTATTACAAGTGACATAAGTAAGGGACCATTCCGAACCCAACGGTTTGAGGTCTTCCCTTGCGAGGGGTGAGTGCGGCCTTAAATCTCATTTTCCCGGTTCACACCGGGTGGCGACTCCATTACTCTCCAGTTTAGTCCCTCGTGGCTACTCCGTACTCCCAACTAGGCCGCGAGCCTAGGACAGCATGCGTCGCCCAGTTTCTGTGTTCCCACAGTGGGATTCTAAAATGGTTTGTGTTTTGATTCAAACAAATGATTATATGTATTTACAATACATGTATATTAGTTGTATAACATGTGTTGTTGTTGGTTCTGATGTTAAAATTGGTTTTAAGGTGTATTGAAATGGTATGAGAAAATTAGAAGTGTTTAGGATTGATTTGAAGGTTGAAATTACTCACTGTCCATGGGAGCGTCGTGACTCCCACTCTTCCGCGTCACGATGCCGAGATGTTCAGCTCTCGCAGTTTCTCTCGAACTTTGGAGCGTCTTGACTCGCATGACTTCGAGTCGTGACTTCGAGGGCTGATGAACACTAAAACTTCATTTTCTCCGTTCCTGAGTTTTCGGACTCTGATTTGGTCCCCTTTTTTTTCCTACGGACTCGTATCAGAATGTAGTTTTCATTAAAATATTTTAAAATATTATAAAATACACCTATCTCTAATATCCTCGGGTTAGACCCACTTCCGCTGCGCGGGACACCGATCCGACCTTAGGGTTCCACAATTGCCCCAACAGAATGGTATCAAAGTAAGACTTTACCACACAACACATGCTGCATTTTTGACATGTATTTGAATCTCTGCCTCTATATTTTAGTTTTATTATGCATAAGTCATATTAGATATGTATTGCATGTTTAAATTAAAATTTTGACCTAATTATGTTAATGACTTGATTGTTATAAATCTCTCATGATTAGGTGATTATTTTATTTTAAGTAATAGTATTAGTAATGTTGGAGTATTATTGGATGGTCCGTCTTGTCTATACGGAGATGATTGAGTTCTTACTACTTATATCCAAGATCGACATTAGTGTGAGGGTATAAGTGCTCGGAACTTAGGTCACTCCAGTATAACATTAGATATAGCGTGATGAGTTAACGCAGTCACCCAATATCATCATTAGTGTGAGGGTGTACATACGAAGCTCATTAGTGCATATTGACAAGTATATATATCTGGAACACATCTTAATCTGAGATCGTCATTAGTGTGAGAATAAGAAACGATTCAGGACCAAAACTAGGAGTCACATGAAGTGATTGACCTTGGAGGTCTACCTAATGAGTTTATAAAGGCCAAGATTATCATTAGTGTGAGGTTGGAGTAAATTGTTGGGGTTTTGGGCGATGGGCACAGCGGAAGCGCGGGTCCGGGCGATATCGTATTTTAAAACTTTTTCAAAATATCGAATAAATTATTCAATATCTAATATGAATAATTTATTCATATATCACCTAAACCAATTTATTTAATATCATATATTAACATAAACAAGTTAAAAACTCGCGAAACTTTTACGAAAATTATTTTTCCGTAAAATTGCCTAAAATGCGTTTTTGACCGAACCGACTACCCGACACTTATGGAAACTGCCCAGGTCAGATCCAATAGTGTCGAGGCAGTTCATGGGCTGCCAAAACAGTGACGGAATCACTGTTTTCATAGCCGTCACCCGGTTGGCTCAAAATCCACAATGTAACGCCGTTTTTGACTATTTTCACTTATTTCAAGTCGGAAATAATTTCCGGAAATTGTGCCAACTCCCAAAACACATCCATTACATTCGTAAGACATCAAAAACATCACATAACTTCCAGTTTTAGCAGATCTGATCTGCAGAAACAAAAATGCCATTTTCATGCTTTTAAATCCAAAATTCCAAGATTAATCAAATTAACCAACACACCAAATCAAGTCACCACACATATGAATCACTCTAGAACAATTCTAGGCATGTTAAGAGTGGTTACCACACTCTAGAATGGCAACATATTGTCCAACCACAATTTGAACAAAATATGAATGAAATTACACTAATTCCTTCCTTAAATACTTCACACATGCTATCTAACTTCCAATCCATCATCCATCACCAAAAGCCCCAAATTCTACAAATGAAGGAACCCTAGAACTATTCTAGAAATACAAGAACATGAAACCAATTTCATAAACTTAAGAAAGATCAAGATTACATTTTAATCTTCAAGAATCCTTAAGCTTTTCCTTGTATTTTCCTTCATTTCCATGGGTTTTCAAACAAATTATGAAACCCATTTTTGTTCTTGATGCTCTCGGCAATGGAGCTTCTCTTAGAAGCAAAAGAGAAAAAAAATTTACATTAAAAAAGATGAAAACCGACATTAGTAAGGCCATTTTGGTCAACTTGCTTTTTTAATATTTAAAGAATACAATTTCCCTTTAATTATCAAAAAAGAAGCGTGAAAATGGCTTTTGAAAAGTCAAGTCATTTTCCCACCTTTTTAAAGAAAAAAGCAACTTTTACTTTTATAATAAAAAGGTGGCGTGAATAGGTTGTAGAAATTTTGGACATTTTTGGTCAAATAAATAATTTTTAATCATATTAAAAATACTTGGTAATAAAACCAACCCTTGGCTTAAATTTTCCCGGGGCATGTGTAAATTAAACTCATAAATTTGTACAAATTGTTTATTTGGTCAAAAGCTCATGATTCAATTTTAAATTAAATTTGTACTGAATATTGAATCAACTATTAAGATTTAGTTACTATGAACCTCACATGAGTCTCAGTTATTTCCTAACTATTGATTTAATACTCAAATATCCTAATTTCTTTAAAATCTATGATGGACCTCAAGTATTGTACCACATTAAAGTGAAACAATTTTCAAAGTCTTTGAGCAAATATATGAGTTAAGCCATTAACAATCTTTGAGCAAATACACATATAATTCAAAATGCACAGCACAAATACATTGACATTCAAAATACATATTAATTTAACAATATCGCAGCCTTAATTTAAAGAAGAAAAATCCCAATGGGATCACGAGTTAAGCCTAATATTAACTTCTTTCAACTTAATCATCATTCAATAGATTATAGAATTTTGCATGACTCCTTAAATATCTTTGACATTTATCAGGTGCAGTTATATCACATTTTTGTTACATAATTGCTGCAAAATGTAAAAAAAAAAAAAAGGAAAGAGAAGTTCTCTTTATTAGGTCAAAGAACTTTTAAAGTGAAACAATAATTTTCAAATCTTATACGACCGAATAGGTGGAAAGAAACTTTTTCCTTCCCCTTTTTATTTTATTTTGTTTCTAATAAACAGTGAGAATAATAATGTGACACCAACTCCACTAAGTAGTTTTAAAAACTAAACTAATCAAACGGTTGATATTATATAAACATTATTAGTAAGAGAATCAATCAACAATTGGGAATCTGAAACTCAATTAGCAAGGACCATTGAGATGGTGAAAGGTTTATGTCACACCAATGAGGAAAGATACCCATCTTTCCATGTGGAGTTGCAACGTCTCATTAATTTTTAGAGAAAATAAAATCTAATTCTCGGATTTTGCGTATATGCATGTTTCAAATCCAACGCTACAAATTACATAGAAAGCCCCCCTTATGAGCCTATATAAACGGCCTCTTTTGGTCATAAAGTTCATCAACAAACCGGGTTAGTTTTATTAGTTATGGCAGTGAAAGGAGCTCTCCGAACTCCAAGTCAGTGCCAGGGGATGTGGATTGAAGCTGATACGTAAATAAAGTGAAATTGAGAATAATTATTAGTTCAAGAGGCGTTGCCTATCATATAACAATACAATAATAATTAGGAGGTTTAACATACCATAAATATTAATAATAAAATAAAATAATGAGACGCAGATTTAACGAGGTAAAACCATCAATATGAGGGAAACATCCACGGGTAAAAGTAGAAGGATTTCACTATAATGAAAAAAATTTACAATCTCTCTCTAAACATAAGGAGTGAGCAATCTCACACTCGCTTAGAATATGAGAATTACAACTCTCTCACAAACTCTTAAGAAAAAATAATATTTTTCTCTCTTAGAATACATAGAATTTGATTGAGAATGAAATAAAGAAAATTAAGAAATGAAACCTCTATTTATAGACATGAGATTTATTATGTAACTATTAAAAGAAATTCTATTTTGTTAATTTTTCATTTTAATTCGTAATCTATAAAATGTGTTAAACGAATGCATAAGTAAAAAAACTTAGTTCTAAAACAAGTTGCACTATTATTATTATTATTATTTTGAATGTGTGAGGATGAGCAGCCTAGGGTTTGCTTGAGCAAACGAGACAAGGCTACCGTTTATGATAAAGATACGAGTATGATTAAAACTTTTAACCTCTTATTTTTAAGACGAGATTATACATGAGAGATTATAACATAATTTTTTGGAGGGAACAAATTTTGCAGAATAGTTGTTGGTTTCTGTGCACATGAAAATTATTGATATTAATTTTGCTCATCAGTTGATATTCCAATAGACTATGGACAATAACTTGAAAACAATGATTTAAAACCCGAACCAGCCGGTAAAATCGAGACCGATTTAAATTTTAATTTGAATGATCTATAAAATCAGTTTTAATTGACCTAATTTCACCTTGTCCCGGTTCAATGACCGGGTCAAGGGATGTCCGGGTTTGGCGGATTTTTGAGTCAAGTTTTCATTAAAATTTATAATTAATTACATTAATTAAAAATAAAAAAAATAATTAATATTAACCTAATGAGCACATTACAAGCATTTGGGCTTTTAGGCCACTCAAAGACTTTATTGGGCCAAATTGTTAATCTTACAAAAAAAATATGGTCCAAGCAGCAATAGATCACATATTCAACTCTCTTCATCGTGGTGCTACAATTTTTTTTTTTCGAAATTATTTGCATTGCTTGCCGTCAAGGAAGGGAGTGAACTACATGGTGAGCTAGTTATTGTTACTCCGGTAACATATTTCATTATTATTAAACAAGTTTATAAAGGATATGTAATTCATGTCGGAGATCATCAGTTATTAGCAGATTTGATTTCCATGGAGATACATGATTTTGATATCATACTAAGCATGAATTGGTTATCCTATCATCATGTTACATTAAATTATCATAAGAAAGTAGTAGAGTTTGAAAGTGTAGATAGGTAGAGATTTTCTTTTAAGGGAGAGAGACGTTTTATTCTCTCATATGTAATTTCCTACAATACAAGCTAGTAAGATGTTAAGGAAAGATTATGATGTCTATCCAGTTCACGTGGTAGATACTAATATGGATACACTAGAATTGTATGAGATTCCAGTTGTAAGAGAAATTGCTGATGTATTTCCCGATGAATTATCTAGTTTACCACCAGACAAGAAGTTAAAATTTGGTATTAATGTATTTCTGGGTACAATCCTCATATCTCTAGCTCCTTATTAGATGGCTCCTATAGAGTTGAAAGAGTTGAAGGCACAATTACAAGAATTGTTAGACAGAGGCTTCATAAAGCTTAGTTCTTCATCATGGTGGATTCGCCTCATTACCTGTTTATCCAAGACACTAAGCTATGATCTATTATACTAAGTGTGAGTTTATCTCTCTTTTTCATTTTATAGGTTTAGAAGATTAGTAGATCCTCCATTTTAGAGAAAGATTGGGCCAACAATAGAAAGTTTTATTATGTATTTTGATACCATAATTTCCTACCCCATGATCTCATGATAAAGAATGTGGTAGACAGCCATCATGAGGTATCCATAAATAGAGAATTTGGAGGAGATCTTTGGAGAGGTGGATTGGGAAGGATATGCTCATATTGTTGTAACTGTTATCAAGAATAATAAAATTCAACTATTTTCCTCCCGCAGACGTAGGCCAGTGTCAATCCACATAATCCTTATGTTTTTTATTATTTTTTTATTATTTATTTGGGATTGGTTTTGTATTGATCTTCACTCTACAATTCGATCTGTTTGATTGACGATTGATATAAAAATTAACATCAACAATATTTTAACTTAAAAATTAAAAAAAAAATAGATTTCTTAAACACACACCCACTGTAGGCACTTGGAGTGTGCATTTTTTATTTTGAAATATATATATATATATATATATTTAATTAATTCATTTCCCCTTTTGATAATTTTATCCTTGTAGAAATTTCCAACTATAATTTTTTCATCATGCTTATATCTTTATAGGGCTTTTTGATAAACCCCTTTTTCAAACTACAAAATTTATCAATTTATGCACAGTACATGTGAATTTTATTTTTTGGAACATTTTGATTGAAAATCATATCATTTATTATAACAGAATCAATCCCCCAGCATATCTTCAGAATCAGAACTTAATACCCCCACTAAGCATTCAGAGATGCTTTCTTCCGCTTAAAGTTTGAAATTAGTGTCCTCAACGAGCGTGGTTTAGTGGTGAGGATTCAGAATCTGATCTTAAAGTCCTGAGTTCGAATTCAGTAAATGCGTTTCTTATAAGAATATAAGACAGTCGGGGGTTTTACCTGCTCCTCTTAAGCCCGGAAATGGTTATTTGACTGCGGGATTTCCAACGATTCCAAAAAAAAAATCCAAATTATATTTATATATATGGACACTGAATCCTTGTATGGACTTAAAATAGGAAATATATTATTATTATTATTATTATTTCCATAATATATTCAAAATGTTGTATATAAATAAGAATAATGCAGCTCATCTTTTTCCACAAACAAATTTGAAATCTAGTGGTGACAATGGCTTTTGGAGACACTACTATTTCTTCTCTTTTTGTCAAAAAATACTTCTTTGTTGGGTTTCTATGCCTTGCCTTCCTCCTCACTTCAGGTACATAAAATATATGCATTAAAGAAAAAATATTAACTTTTAATTAAGATTATTAAAATTTAATCTGTTTTTTTTTTAATTAAAATTTAATCTGTTTTATATCATGTTATGTAATTTCAGAGGCCCGAAATAGAGTTGCAGAAGTTCGTCCGGGCGACACTTTGCTATATGTTGGCCAATGTTATAATGATTCCGACTGCACTCAACTTTGCAAGTCTAAGGGAGCCTATGTCCCCCGATACGGCGTCGTATGCAGAGAACAAACTCCGCCTTATCAGTCCGGCCCACCTAATATTTGT
>SKCR01009844.1:0-23167 GCA_019454045.1 Zanthoxylum bungeanum
ACTCCCATTATGGCAAAGTGCCATGATATCCGAATTGGATTCCATGTAAATCAACTATGTTTAAACACTAGTTGATGTACCGCAAGGCATTGTGCCTATTGGTACTAAATAAGTCTTCAAGGAAGACATACATGGATGGCAACATACCATCGTACTAAGCTAGGCTTGTAGCGAAAAAGTAGAGTTATCAACATTGTGTTGATTACGACGAAACCTTTTACCTGTTGCCACGAAAAATCCATTTCGACAATGCTTGCTAATGCTGCATGTTTCATTCATGAAATGTGGCAGCTGAATGCCAAAATCGCTTTCCTTAACGGAAACCTTTTGGAGGATTTTACAACATCCTATCGGTTTTGTCGTACTATAACAAGCAAATTAGGTTTGCAGGTTATTCGATCCATGTTTGGATTGAAGCAAGCATTAGGTTCTTGGAATTGTCGTTTTGATGTAATTATAATAGTTTATGATTTAATTCAAAACAAAAATAATTCTTGTGTATATAAGGAGGTTAGTGGGAGCGCACTGACAGTGAATTTCCTAAGTAATGATGATATATCATTTCTTGGAAATGATATTCCCATAATATAATCGGTGAAAGCTTGGCTTTCATGATAACGACTATAAGTCGTAACAACGGTACTATAAAAGATAGTATAAAGGAACAGTGAGCTGGAAATCTTCCAAGCAAGATACTGTTACCGAATAAACAACAAATACGGGTTATTGCTGCAGCTGAGGCAACAATAGAAGCCATTTGGGTCGATGATAAATCTAATTAGATTAGATATAGTTCTGTTAGCAGCTGAACTAGGCGTCAACACATGCTAAAGAATTAATGGTCTCATCGACGATCCAGATACTTATTTTGATATTCATCTGATTCGTTCGGATCATACATCGTGGCGATGTGATGATCGAATAAATCACATCAGATGATAATCATCCAAATCCGCTGACGGAAACCTTTTCTTAGCAGTTTGAGCCAACCGTACATAGTTCGGATGTCAAGCACTCGAGTGACTGGCTATAGGCCAAGTGGGCGATTGTTGGACAATTATGACCCATAGCGTCACTATTTGTACAGATCATGGTGTTGTTGTACAAATTAACTATGTGACAAAGGAGATTGCACTCTTATCATTTGTGATTAGATCACCTAGATGTATAAATGATAGGGTCCCTATGATTTGTTCCTGGACAGAGAATGATATGAGACAGTATTAGTCCACGTAGGATAAATCATTAAATATCCCTAGTCAGAGTATTATCGAGATTGGACATCGATAATACGTAAAAGACTAGTATTACACTTGTGCATGTTGTGAGGGCACAACGGCATAGTTCTCATATATTTGGGTATAGGATACTCATGCAAGTGTAATATGAGGTTGTGTTTTACCGATGGTACGGGAAACAGCTTCACTCTGGATAGACCCCTGCGGAATCCCATTGGTAGTATGACTATGTTTCTATGGGAGTCTGCAATCAGGGTAGGTGTATTTGGTCTTAACCTGAGACTTGCACCGCTAATACTTACGACAATCAATATACTTTGGTTGAGGTCGTCCAGGGCTTTAACAGGTTCTGTGTACGCCAATGTTGGGTATATTGAGAATCGTAGTATGTTGGGTGTGATGTTAAGACGGAAGTATCACTCTAGTCATATGGAGATGATGGTCATATAGGATACGAAACTTGTTCTCTTAAATGCTCGAGCTATCGGGATATTATGACTAGGTCATGTATATCCGATTATAGAGACTAGTTGCCAGACATCTGATATGTGCTTCGTACGGGGCATACACAATTCCAGCCCCAGGCCTAGCACGTGAACATCCGATACTGGATCGACATACACAATACTACGGTATACTACGCTTGATATAGATCACATATTCCTATAAGGATATTTCTGGAGAATTGGGTAGGCATGGCGCTTTGCTAGAAGCCAACCTTGTCTTGTAAATTGGTAAAAACGTAGTACGAGGTACTTACGTGTTCGGATAGTCCGACGACCGTATTTACTGCCAACATATCCGGGGATCTCATGGGTCGCTTCCCGAAGATTCACCGATGATGTATGACTCGCACTTTATTAATCTGGGATTAATTAGAAGAGAGAGAAAATTAATCTGGGATTAATTACAGAGATATTTTATCTGGGATAAAATATTAATTAAAGAGAGAACGATTAATTTGGAATTAATCGATAATAATATATTCGATATATTATACGAATTGGATTTCGACGCGGAATTAAAATTAAATTTAATTGATGAGTGATAAATGTATCACTATTTCCACTCATTTAACTTAATATTTTGTATAGTTTCTTGAGTTTTGTGAATATTTTGATGTGTTTTGTGTTATTTTGCAGATAAATAAAGTTTCAGGACATTCTGGAGGTGATTTGGAGCAAAAATGTGAAATTTGGTGAAATTTGGCCAAAATGGTATTTTGGTAATTTTGGGCGTCCCGACACAAAGGGTATTTTGGTAATTTTGGACATCCCGACATCGAAATAAAGTTTCAAGATATTCTGGAGGTGATTTGGAGCAAAACTGTGAAATTTGACGAAAAGGGTATTTTGGTAATTTTGGGCGTCCCGACACCGAGGGTATTTTGGTAATTGCACCACCATGCCACGTGTCAAAAATTCAACGAGCCGTCATTTTTAGCACACCATGCCACGTGTCGAAAATTCAGCGATCCAAAAAAAAATAATAATAAAATAATAAAATAATAAAATAATAAAAATCAGAAAATAATAATAAAAAATTAGATTTTTTTGCCTATAAATAGATTTCGAATTTTTAGTTTCAAATGTACCTCTTCCTCTGAAATCCTTATAAATAAAAGAGTTCTTCTTATTTTCTTCTTTTATTCAGTTTTATTAACTTTTGTAGTAGTAATTCTATTCATCCATGAGGGGGTAACCTCTTCATGCTGAGGTAATAAGGTAATTCTTTTACTATTGCTTTTTAGATTAATCTCCCTTAAAATATGATATATAAACTATTTAAAATCAGATTAATAAAGGATACCGCCATTCCGGACGGTTGGTTATTTAATTTAATCTGGTTAACCTGACTTAATGAGGATACCGCCACACTGGACGGTTGGTTTAAGTTTATATTTCTGTTCCGCCTTATGGCTGGTATATTTGAATTTGACTTAATCAGGATACCGCCATTCTGGACGGTTGGTTTAAAATATCACAAGTTAATATATTATTATTTTATGGGAGATATCTAAATAGTATATAGTAGAAGTTATTTCCTTTTACCTTAGCATTTCATTTATTTATTTTTTACTTTCTGCAATTTCATTTTTTGTCTTTTAAGTTTATATCAGCTTTAGTTATGTGTTGTAACTAAGTTAAATATCTAGGGTTGTGATTAAATCTAATATCACCGGATTTAAAAAGGGTTAGATTATAGTTTGGGTAATTAAAGAGTTATTTGTTGAGTCATAATCTTAATGCTTTTTATTAACTGATCACTAATAAAATTGATTAGGTAAACTTAAAATGAACTAGACATAGGGATTTTAAGTTTAAGACCTTAGTCTCAACAACCCACGATCTTCCTTAAGGATAGATAACCCTTTAATAGATTTCCTTACAGGATAGACATATACCTGTCGGGCGGGGGTAGTCATAATTGGAACTTAACCTTAATGAATCTATGGTAATTTAATTGACATAGACATATGGTTCAATTGGATTATAACTAGGTATTTGTAAATGATCATTCGAAAGAGGCTTTTACATAATTTAGGTGTTCCGGATTAATAATCAATAATTATTCAACTATGATTTAACTACTTCATCTTTTAATTGATATTAGAAAGATTAACAACCCTAGATCTTTGAGTCTTTTATTTTCCTTAGTATTTTCTTTTGTCTTTTTATATTTATTTATTTAGCAAATCTTCAAAGCAGATCATTTCAAGCAGTCATTCACTTCTCCCTCATTAGATATTTGTAAATAAATAGTATCAACAACTAATAACAATAGTAGGAATTAAGTCCTCGTGGGATCGATATTTTTATACTACTTGAACGATACGTGCGCTTGCGTTATACGTGTGTGTTTACGCCGGTCATTAATTCGGGCGAACGAATTAATTTAGAATTAATTCGTTAGCGACGTGAATAGTGATTTTGCTAGGCATAATCGTTTAATTGCGTCGCAACGGAAAATTCGTTAATTCGGAATTAGCGAACCCGAGCTCGAGATTCTTTGCGAGCGCATTCGCATTTCGAATTCGAGTGCGGCACGCAAGTCAAATCAAGCATCAAATCGCTAGTCACATCAAGCGTCAAATCACATGTCACTTTGAGTGATGTGACAATTTGATTGATTGATTTGAGTGATTGATGTGGTGGTTGAAAAGGCATTAATGGGCTTTTGCTTTTTGACTTTTGGTAAATGAAATTGATTTTATTTATTTGTTTTGTTTTTGGAAAATAAAATAAATATATAAATGAAACATTTTTTCTTCTCTCTCCCCACCACTTTTACGGTTTCTCTCTTTCCCTCCTTCTCACCTACGGCTTTGAGCCATTTTCTTCTTCTTGTTCTGGTTCGACCGAACACAAAGAGAAGCAAGTGAGATGTTTTGTGGCAAAACAAAGTGCTAGCACACTCATGGATTTATACTATGGTGATAGGGAAACTAACACATGAGCATGGAATCATGTATCCTCAAAATGAAGATCTTGGAGATTCCATTGCACAAATGTTTGAAGAAGATCTACCTGAGCCAATCATTTCAACCAGATCAGAGGATGAAGACCTAAAATCTGACATTTCTTTTCATCCTCAGGTTGAAAATTTTGAAACATGTATTTCACAGATGACAGATGAAGAGTTGAATGCAGAAATTTTCAAATACATCTGTGAAGAAAAGGTGGAGCAAGAAGCAGAGCAAATGGAAGAACAAATGTCTGACCTTATTAAAGATCCAGAGCATTCAGGAGAAACATCGCTGTTTTTGGGAGTACAACCAAAAATATCAACCAGAAGCTTGAAAGAATGGAACTTCCATTCCAAGTCAAGCACCATACAAGACCTCCTGACTTTCTTTCTTTCTTTTCAGGAACCACTGGAGCAACAAAGATTAAAAGGTGGCACAAGCACTGAATGAGACAAAACTATTTTTGCCACTTTACCGTTGGAAGAGACCCTTCAAAAGCAACGCTCACGGGATTGTCTTTGATCGGACATCCAAAACGACGCTGAAACCTCCTTAACAGATAGATTTCAGTCACGTCTGGCTGAAGACGAAAAATTTAGCGCTAGCAGAGAGGCAACCCATGCAATTTGTTGTAATTTATTTTCATATTTTGTGTGAACTTTTTAAATTTTGTGTGTTATTTTGTAGGGAAAAGCACAAATGGAGCATTTTAAGACAGAAGGAATTGTGTTTGACAATCACAAAAAGGAGAGCTAATTCATTTGTGATGGCTGAGTAAAGAATGATTTCTTGAGACGCATCCTAATGAATTTATACTAAGCAAGTGGTGTATTGCGTACACAATTCTGTTGCCTTAATTATTGCTTTGATTTGCTTTTCTATTGAAATTATCTTTATTTTCGTAGACAGGATCCAGACTTTTTGACCTTTCACGATTTCTTTTGTTGTTTAGCTAACAAGCTTCCTTTGGGAGATACTTGTGCTATTATGTATTCACCCTTTTTCAGGTATTATAAATTCAGCCCGTCATTGCACTTTTGAAGGCATCCATAGTTGAGAAAGAAATACATAAAAAAAATGGAAACCACTTCAAGAAGACGAGTTGAAAACATCTGTGTGTTTTGCGGTAGTACTGTTGGTACTAAACCACAATACATAGAGGCAGCACAAGAATTGGGTCGAGTCTTAGCCGCAAGGAATATGCATTTAATATATGGCGGAGGAAATCTTGGACTTATGGGGATCGTTTCAAAAGCCGTACAAGAAGGAGGCAGTCATGTTTTGGGAATCATCCCAAAACCCTTGGCAGAGGCTAATCTTATTGGATCATCAAACGGAGAGGAACTGATCGTGCCAGGTATGTCTGAACGACTGGTAGAAATGATTAACCGTTCTGATGCTTTTATTGCTTTGCCAGGTGGCTTGGGTACATTAGAGGAACTTTTTATAGTACTATCTTGGGCGAACCTGAACATACACCAGAAACCGCTTGGACTACTCACGTTGATGGATTTTATGATTTTCTTTGTGTGTTTCTTGATGATGCTCGAAGAAATGGGTTCGTGTCAAAACCTATGAAAGAACTCCTATTCACTGCCAGAACTGCACCGGATCTACTTGACCAACTCATAGCCTATGAACCACAAGTTGACCCTATCATTTCAAAGATAAAATGGTCTGATGATGATCGTGGTAAGAAGCGTCGAATTAATCTGGATCTTAACCTTTAAATTTTTTGTAGAGTTTCAGCTAACCAGGTATTATCTTCTTAATTCTCCTTTTATCTTGTTTTGTATTGTTTTTTTATTTTAGTCCAAAATTTTTCGAAAAATACAAAAAAATTAAAAAATTAATAAAAACAAAGGGCATATTTAAAGCTAGGTGATGGTTTGGTGTCTTCCTTCACTCACTACCTTTTTATAAGGAAAAGCTGTGAAGGCACCTAGATAATCATTCACTTGTAGCGTGTTGTGACAGACTAGTTTGGAGGACTCGTTGTTTATTCCTGACAACAAGCGATAAGAGCCTAAGGGGCTTGGGTATTTAAGTGAGCCTCGCTCCACCTTCCCTCTGGGGAATCTACAACGGGAAGTCCATTCGACAGTTAGTCACACACCATAAACTGAGCCTTTGATTAAACTTTTAAAAAAAAAAAAACATGTAAATTATAGTTTTATGACCAAGTAGAGATATGTGGTTGTTATGTTGACTAAAAAGATGAAATTGGTAAGAAATAGCTGTGTAAGGAATTTCCACTCTTGAGACGTATTTCAAACCTAATTCAAAACAAGTTAATTTTGTTTATTCACTTTTGAATTATTAAATTTGTAAATTCTCCATAAAACTGACTAAAATGAATCTTCATATACTTAGTTAGCAGATATTATCAACATACATGGTAACATACAGACATAAGCTAAAATTGAAAAGTTTGTAATATCCAGTACTCTAGTTCATTTGGAGGAAACATCTAAAAAATAGTGATGGAATAAAAAATAAAATAAAAAAAAAAACTTCTGAGATCCGAGAGTTATTAAGTCTGTAAGGGTTTTTAACACCTAGTGCCCTAAAACCAACTGGTTGGGAGTCATTGGCCCAAAGCTCGTTACATGGATCAAAAAATGATGAAAATTTATATATATGTATATATATATCTGAAGTCTGAGTAATTAAGTCCTTAGGGGTGTCTTAACACCTGATGCCCTAAAGCCAACTGGTTTGGGAGTCACCGACCTAAAGCTCGCTACATAGATGGAAGATATTGTATATAAATAAAAAATAGAGAAAAGAAAAAAATCAAAGAAAAAATCAGAAAAATCAGAAAATTTATTCCATTACTACAAAAGGTGTGAAATCTGATAAAACTTTAGGACAAAAATATTACTCTCTTATCAACTGCACTTATGACCGTTGTGGGCAAAAATGAGTTGTTTAATATTTTGTTGGCTGTGTATATGAAGAATGGTAAAAATAATCGGAGAATTTACTTATTTAGTAATTTAGAATGAAACAAAACAACTAATAAACTTGGAGTAGAAGTTTCACCTGATTAGTCACTAACTTCTTTATTTCTCTTGTCTTTTTGCTTTTGTGTGCATTAGTTTCACTACCTTTTTACTTTTGTAAAATGTTTGTGGGTATCATTGCTGTAAACCCTCACGAGACTACAACTCGTCCACTAGGGACACCTAGGGGTTTAAAGGCTTGTTGCATATGCTAAATGCAATCGTGATCCCTACGAAAGTGGCTTAGTTAAAATTTACTATGTTATTTTATTTTGCTCGAGGACTAGCAAAATGTTAGGTTTGGGGGTGTGATGAGTGATAAATGTATCACTATTTCCCACTCATTTAACTTAATATTTTGTATAGTTTCTTGAGTTTTGTGAATATTTTGATGTTTTTGTGTTATTTTGTAGATAAATAAAGTTTCAGGACATTCTGGAGGTGATTTGGAGCAAAACTGTGAAATTTGGTGAAATTTGGCAAAAAGGGTATTTTGGTAATTTTGGACGTCCCGACACAAAGGGTATTTTGGTAATTTTGGACATCCCGACACCGAAATAAAGTTTCAAGATATTCTGGAGGTGATTTGGAGCAAAACTGTGAAATTTGACGAAAAGGGTATTTTGGTAATTTTGAGCGTCCCGACACCGAGGGTATTTTGGTAATTGCACTACCATGCCACGTGTCAAAAATTCAACGAGCCGTCATTTTTAGCACACCATGCCACGTGTCGAAAATTCAGCGATCCAAAAAAAAATAATAATAAAATAATAAAATAATAAAAATCAGAAAAATAATAATAAAAAATTAGATTTTTTTGCCTATAAATAGATTTCGAATTTTTAGTTTCAAATGTACCTCTTCCTCTGAAATCCTTATAAATAAAGAGAGTTCTTCTTATTTTCTTCTTTATTCAGTTTTATTTTCGCTTTGTAGTAGTAATTCTATCCATCCATGAGGGGGTAACCTCTCATGCTGAGGTAATAAGGTAATTCTTTTACTATTGCTTTTTAGATTAATCTCCCTTAAAATATGATATATAAACTATTTAAAATCTGATTAATAAAGGATACCGCCATTCCGGACGGTTGGTTATTTAATTTAATCTGGTTTAACCTGACTTAATGAGGATACCGCCACACTGGACGGTTGGTTTAAGTTTATATTTCTGTTCCGCCTTATGGCTGGTATATTTGAATTTGACTTAATCAGGATACCGCCATTCTGGACGGTTGGTTTAAAATATCACAAGTTATATATTATTATTTTATGGGAGATATCTAAATAGTATATAGTAGAAGTTATTTCCTTTTACCTTAGCATTTCATTTATTTATTTTAATTACTTTCTGCAATTTCATTTTTGTCTTTTTAAGTTTATCAGCTTTAGTTATGTGTGTAACTAAGTTAAATATCTAGGGTTGTGATTAAATCTAATATCACCGGATTTAAAAAGGGTTAGATTATAGTTTGGGTAATTAAAGAGTTATTTGTTGAGTCATAATCTTAATGCTTTTTATTAACTGATCACTAATAAAATTGATTAGGTAAACTTAAAATGAACTAGACATAGGGATTTTAAGTTTAAGACCTTAGTCTCAACAACCCACGATCTTCCTTAAGGATAGATAACCCTTTAATAGATTTCCTTACAGGATAGGATATATACCTGTCGGGCGGGGGTAGTCATAATTGGAACTTAACCTTAATGAATCTAGGTAATTTAATTGACATAGACATATGGTTCAATTGGATTATACTAGGTATTTGTAAATGATCATTCGAAAGAGGCTTTTACATAATTTAGTGTTCCAGATTAATAATTCAATAATTACCCAACTATGATTAACTACTTCATCTTTTAATTGATATTAGAAAGATTCACAACCCTAGATCTTTGAGTCTTTTATTTTCCTTAGTATTTTCTTTTGTCTTTTATTTATTATTTATTTAGCAAATCTTCAAATCAAATCATTTCAAGCAATTCACTTCTCCCTCAATTAGATATTTGTAAATAAATAGTATCAAACTAATAACAATAGTAGGAATTAAGTCCTCGTGGGATCGATATTTTTATACTACTTGAACGATACGTGCGCTTGCGTTATACGTGTGTGTTTACGCCGGTCATTAATTCGGGCTTGCGAAACGAATTAATTTAGAGCAATAATTCGTTAGCGACGTGAAAGTGATTTTGCTAGCTAATCGTTTAATTGCGTCGCAACGGAAAATCGTTAATTCGGATTATGCGAACCCGAGCCGAGATTCTTGCGCGGCGCATTGCATTCGAATTCGAGTGCGGCACGCAGTCAAATCAAGCAATCAAATCGCTAGTTCAATCAAGCGTCAAATCACATGTCATTTGAGGATTGTGACAATTTGATGATTGATTGAGTGATTGATGTGGTGGTTGAAAAGGCATAATAAGGGCTTTTTGCTTTTTGACTTTTGGTAAATGAAATTGATTTTATTTATTTGTTTTGTTTTGGAAAATTACAATAAAATATAAATGAAACATTTTTTCTTCTCTCTCCCACCACTTTTTACGGTTTCTCTCTTTCCCTCCTTCTCACCTACGGCTTTGAGCCATTTTCTTCTTCTTGTTCTGGTTCGACCGAACACAAAAGAGAAGCAAGTGAGATGTTTTGTGGCAAAAACAAAGTGCTAGCACACTCATGGATTTATACTATGTTGATAGGGAAACTAACACATGAGCATGGAATCATTTTGGAGCTTGAAGCTTGGAGCTTCCATGGAGTCATCCATGGCCGATCATGGAGGAACCAACAAGCAGCAAAATCGAGCACTCCACTGCAGTACAAGGACGCCACTGCCACGAGTTTGAGAAGCTTGAAGGTTCGTGTTCTTCGCGTCGCAAAATCCGTTCATTGTGAGTATATTCAACACCTCCTATGATTGTATTCATGCGTTTTTTCATCTTGATTTCATGATCTTGGGACTAATCTAGAAACCAACACAAGAGTGGTCATAACACTCTAGAATGGTAACATGTATCAAATGAAACAAAATGGACAAATATTACATAAATTCCATCAAAAACTCTTCACACATGCATCAACACTTCAATTCATCATCCACAACCAAAAGCCCCAAATTTAAGAAACAAAAGGAACCCTAGAACCATTCTAAGAATTCAAGAAAACATGAAACTAATTTCTAAGCTTGGGTTGTAGAAGATTACTTTAATCTCTTGAAATCCTAGGTTTTTTCTTGAATTTTCCTTCCTTTTCTTCATGGTTTGATCAAACAAAACCTAAGGCCTTTTCTTAATGAGGTTTCGGCATGGTGTCTTCTAAATGAAGAAGAAATTTTTTTTCCTTTTTGAAGAAGTGTGACCGACTTTCAACGGCAAAATTATCCATTTGGTGATTTAAATCAATTAAATCAAAATAAGCTTTAATGTTAGCAAATCAAATTTGCACACTTAAGCCTAAAAAAATCATGCCATGTGTTCCAATAATAATTGGAAAAAATTTCATAACATTTATGAAAAAAAATTTATTAATTAATCATTTAAATAATTAACAATTAAATATTCAAATAATCAATTAATATAATTATTATTTATATATGTATTTTATTTACAATAAATAACAAAACATATATTTATGGCATGTGTCAAAATCTCATTTGACAAATAATTAATGTGTATCTAATCGTATTATGTATCAAATACAAATACACAATAATTACGATGGCCAAAATCCCCTAATACATGTGTTATCGTTTAACCGATTAAACGATTCAAATTAACTTACTTAATCCGATGAAGTATTATGAATAATCTGTATTATTTATATCGCGTTGCCCTAGTGCTAAACGAGTACACTTCATATTGTGGGACTCTCTTAGTTTAGGTTTATCCGTCATGAAATCCAATTTAGTGTCCATAATCCACCCACTCATGGATTATGATGACCTCGGATAATCTCTCTAAACTATGCAAGTCGAGGTCATTGCATACGTATAATCCCTTCGTCACAGGCTATCTCTATTATACCTGGATATAGATGAGAACGTCAAATCCGTTCGGTATAATATAGTCAATTTTAATTTACGATCTCTAAATAACACTCGGAACTGATTTCCGAAGTTATACCACGGCCATGGATTTACTAGATCGCAAACACGTGAGGATGCCTATGCCCTGTACACAGGACTGAATGATTCTTTCTTGATACGCACTGGATATCATGAACATCAGTCCACACCCAATGAACAGGCGGAGGTCTGATCATGAATAGATCGGTGACGTGACTGTCATCAAAGTGTGGAGAATAACTCATATTATCCCACTGTGGTATCTCAAGTCAAAGGATCACTATGCCCAATTAACCCGAGAAGATTCTGATTGACGTTGGTGTACCATATATTAGGAAATCTTCATTGAGTCGTTCAGTGTTTACCAAATAAACACCTACATGTCTATGCGAGTCTCCCGAGACTTATAGTTCATTGGGATAAACCATCGGACCAAGTCACGATATATAACATGTACTGGTCTCAGTGGATTTAACTAACAGACCCGTGTAATAAATCTTGACCAGGAACTTTATTTAAGGATATACATCTTATAGTGTGCTTCCCAATGTCATTTACAAAACTACGTTATAAATGCGCACTATATTGTAAATCATAGGGTATTTATCTAATATACACGTATCACTAAACCGGATTTAGTTTCGATCTAATCATAATCAGATATCTAATTGTAATTAGATCAAATAAGTGTATAAAATACAAGGGTGCTACCATTAAATTAGTAATATTATGGAAAATAGAATTACTCGTATTCATGAATCGGACATAAATACGATCCGGATTGACACTCCGAGAACCAACCCTAACAATTTATCCCACTTGCTCTAGTGCCAATCCACGGTATCATATACACATCTCAATGTATATCACATACTCCTGGCCCTCAAGAGCTCACCTAGCACTCAAGAGGTAGGCAACAACAAGTAAGCCCGCTTTAAACAAATCGAGACTGTCCAACAAAATCAATCATTTTCCTTAGCCATCATCATTCATATTTTGCAGAATCCAAATTCTACATCAATATGACTCAGACGATATATTAGTTCTGTGCTTTAGCTATTGAGTTGTCTAAGTATATATGGATCAAATCCAAAATACTATAAGACAACAGCAAGCACAAAACTAATATGAATACTTCTAATCATTGAGGTCACTTTGCAACTTCTTAAGTCAATACCTCAAAAGTCGTAACTGATTCCACTAGTTTAGTAGAATCAACGGTGACACTCCTACTGCATCTTTTCTGACTTTATATGATATAGACCATCTAATGTCATAATTAGAATCAAATATAATCTGACTTTTTGGTTGCAGACTAAATTCTCCATGAATAAGAAACTTGTTCTTAATATCTCAAAGATCACAAATAACATGTTTCAAGATCCATCTTATGGTCTACAGCATATCAAAATAACTCGTAACAATTACTATTAAATTAATATATTTAATCGCAAATAATATAGTATTCATTACGCCATCATCCTATGATGCATAAGATTGACTAGACATTCCAATCAATCTTTGTTTCGATAAATGAATCATCTTTTACGAAAGATGAATACTATATATGTAAAAGACATGTTAACTGTCAAACATTTATACTAACTGTCATACAGATATTCTTAGTGTGTCCTTTATTAGATCATATCTAATTCGTGACTAATGGGAGTATTTCACAAATCTCTTAGTTTTATATCATATATAAAACTTTTTATCAAATATAACAAAGACTACTATCACTGCTTATACGGAGAAAATAAGACTTAAGTAAACATTTTACTTTACTAACATCTCATTATTACTTTAATAATGATAATGTAGTTAGGATATATAACACTAGAAAGAAATTTGTACGCTCCCACCGACCCTAGTAACAAATATGCATTCTCTATGCTTTGATAAAATCAGACAATCTGACTGTATCAAAATTAGAGAACACAGATTTTCGGAACACAGATTTTCGGAAAGCTTACCTGAGTCTACAATAGGCTCTATAAGCTAGTATATCAAACTGTGATCTTAGCAGAATACAAACTCTAGGGCCATTCTAGAATGAACTCTTCAAACAAAGAAAGCGCAACAGATTTATCATTCGAAAAAATCACTCAAGAACGCCACTTTGCATTCTTTAGCCAAAATACATAGTTTAATATCAACATTAACCAACATATCTTTAATTGTTCAATTAGTGCGACTAGAGACAAGTTTTCTCAGAATCTACAATAGACTACTGAGGATAACCTTTCTCATTGTCATACTATAAAGATCAAACCTTTATCAAAATCACTTTGCTTTTGCTGCGCAAACAATTTGCACACTTTATGAACAATTCATAATGAAAGCTCAATCAAGTTCAAAACTAGATCGTAGTAAGCCACGAACAATCTTAGATCTATGGTTTAATGCTAATTTCCGAAATCGATATCAAATATCGCTCCCACTATAAGTTATAGGATAATTTTCTTCGATAAGAAAACAACAGAATCATTAAGTATCAAATACTTTGTAAATGATTCTGACATCCTATTGAACTTATACAGAAGATGTCTAAGGGTCTTTTCATCTTATTAATTATGTAGTTCCACTTATTGTTTATCACTCTCACATTTGACTTCAATAAGTCAAGTCTTTTCTACAATCGTCAACATTCGATGTTACACACCAAGTAATAAAACAATTTTATTACTCGGGATCGTAGAAAAGATATTATATCAAACAGAATACAATATTCTATAAAATAAAATAAATGATAAACCTTATTTGTACCTCCGAGGCGCAAGGACTTTCAATTATATAAAAATTATAAAAAAGAAAGTTTCAAATCTCAAACTTTTCAAGATCTGATGAACATGACACAACGTGAGCTCTGAAGTCTCCATCTAATCTCTTCCAAATGCTTGTTCAATTGCTTCGAGATCTTTAAGACTCATTACAACACAATTAAACTTTATTTGTTATGGAATTGGCCAACATATAGATCTAATAAAAAGCATCTCCAATTTGACACCGATTTTGACACCAATTTAGTGTTAAAATAACATATTTTGGCACTATTTATTACGCCAAATTATTTTAACTCCAACTCATTCTACACAAAATTAGTGTAAAAAACATATTTAAAGAACATTCAATATAATAAACATTAATTTATATTACATGAATACAATATTAATTGATATATATGGTAGATAAATATTTTGTTTAATTATATTTTCGAATATAAAAACTCACAATTTTTTTAACAAACATACTTTATTAGATAAAATTTGAACTACAAAGAAGAAAGAATCACCAATATTATAAACAAAAATAACTTCCATTTCTCAATATTGGTACCAATGCTTCTCTCCAATCCTCAATGGCTATATGCTCATTAAGTTCGACCTCAATGATTATATTATGGATTTTGATACACACAATTATTATATCATGCAATATACGTTTATTCCAAAATAACGATGGTCCAATAACTATTGTAAACTGTGTTGTATATAATATTAACGACATCTTTCTTAATATGTAATTCTTTTATAAAAACATAATTTATAAATTTAATTATTTATCAAATTATATAAATACATTAAATTGGTAAAAATATACGAAGGAAATAAATATTGTTTTAATAAAACTTACGAAGGTGAAATGGAAATTTTGCATGTGTTTAAAATTTGTTGTAGTAATGTTCATTGCAAAAAAAAAAAAAAAAAACTTTTTGAGATTTGGAATTTGTTGTTTTTTCACATCAAATTGACAACACACCCTAAGTGGAGTAAGATATGATTAGTGGGAGTAACATTGCACGCAAGGGAAGACAACTTTAATTGATGTGGACCAAGTTCACATTAATCAAAATGAGGAAAGATAAAGGGAAAAGGTTTCAAATTCATTTATAATAAAGTCAAGTAAGCTTTCATTTTCTCTCTCATTCCTTGGTCGCCCAATAACCTCAAATGTGATTGGGCACAGAAATAAATTAAGATTACACACTCACTTGATTATTCAATGCCCGCATCAGATCTAGTTTTTTACCCGAACTGGCCTACAAATTTTCCCATCTTAAATGCCATCGTGCTACCATGACCTAGTCGGTAGCCACCCACGGTAGTTGCTTTAAACTAAGGTTGTACGTGAATCCGTCGATGGGATTCATCGTATCCCGGATCTAATCTCGACTGAATTTTATCATAATTTTATTATTAAAATATATTATTTATGATTCCAATCCTAATGTAGGTTATCATAATATTGATTTATTATTGTTAAATTTTAACTCTTAAAATTTTATTTTATACTATAGGTGCAAGTGTGCAACCCTTTTTCCCACGAAACCAATTGTCTGCTTTAAGATCTCGAAGTCAACATGTTATACCATCGGTGCAATATGAAATATTATATCTCTTAGAGGTCTAAGATTTGAGTTGCAACCAACACTTATATGTCACTCAATTATTCTGACGCTCCGCAGAGCTAGGGTGAGAGTCGAGCGTATGGGCCTACTAACATGCCACGTCTGCGTGGATGAGGCTTCATACTGAATAAAATCGTACAGGATTCGGAAAGTAGAGTCACTGGCAAAGTCCTCGGACAAAGTCCCACGAAAACCCTAAGACACACCTCCGTCGAAATCCAAAAACGGACAATTAACCTCGTGCAAAGGGAGCTCGCAGACTTACACCTTCATATATCAACTAGGACTGAGATGGTACGTTTACGCACTTATAATCGGAATGAGTTGGAATCGGAATGAGTTGGATTGATAATGGTAAATCAGAATCAAAATAAGTTGTTTACTTAGTTGTAGGAATTAGAATCGGAATGAAATAATATTATTATTGATGTGTTTACTTTATTTAGTAATTGGATGAATTGTTAACAAGTTATAAAAATACTCTTAATTATAATTATATATTAATTTATTACTTATTATTTATTAATTATTATTAATTTATTATTTTATTAAAATTGCAAATATTATTTTATTATTAATTATTGATTAATTTTATTTATTATTTATAAAATTTTCTTTTTGGCTTTATTTTTCTCTTTGTTAAACCATTTATGTTTCTTAATCTTTTTATACGAAATCTTTCTTCTTTTTCTTTGTGAGAAATCACATCCTAGGCATATTGGTTTTATTATTTTGACATTTTAATAAAATAAAAGTTTAATAAAAAATTAAATTAATAATTAATAATTATTGATTATTGATTAATTATTAATTATTAATATATTTTATTTATTATTTATAAATTAATATTAATTAATTACCTTATAGACAATATTATAATTTCTCATCAATAATGAGAATTGACTATGAGTGGTAGGAACTAGACTCTTATTCCTCACTCCCAAATATATTGGCTTCATTCTCATTCTTATTTTTATTCAATTTTAGAAAATAAACAACCTTAATGAAAATAATTCTTGTTCCTCCATTTAGGGGTGGCCACTATCGGATTCGGATCGGATCAAATCCGAATCCGATCCGATTCGATAAGAGTGGACTTGTTTGGTTTTTATAAATTTTCAGATCAATTTTATCGAATCGAATCTGTTATCGAATCAAATATGTTATCGAATCGAATCTACTACCGGATTCATTATCAAATCGGATTCTCTATTAAAATCGGATTCTCTATCGGATTCGTTATCAAATCGGATAAAATCCGATTCGATCCGATAATTATCAAATTTTTCCGATCCAATCCGAAATTCGACAAACCAAATAAACATGATCTGATTAGATTCGGGAGACAAATCTGATCCAATGGCTAGACCTACCTCCATTCTCATTATCCTCTGGTAAACACTAAGTTGTTTCCGCGAGAATGAGAGTCAACAAACTAAAAATATATAATATCTATAGCCTTTTTGTTAAACTTAATTAAAAGCATTGATTTGGGCGAGAGTACTTACATTAGCTGTAAGATTCATGTAGATTTTAATTTCACCAACAATACCAGGAACTAGAAGGTATCATATCAACTTTCTTAGTTGATCAAGAACCCCAAAAAGTGAAAATGCATGCCACTTCCATAAGCAAAGCTCTTCAAATGCACCAGTGCAATTAAACATCCAATTAAATTTAAATATGCAAATACTTTTGATCATTCTCAATGAACCAACTATATATCATATCAACCAATTCAGTAATTCACTTACAACACCAAAAATGACAATTAAAATAAAATTCTAATTTCAATATTCATCTTGATCATGAACAGTTGATAAACTGTTAAAAAATTAAACAAGAAACCCAAAGAAAAAAAAAAAAAAACAGACAGTAGTAATTAAAAAGAAAAACTAAAAAGTGAACTTCCAGATCTTGATCCTCAGATCGACCTTACACTTAGATTTATCAGTTGTAGCCACCGACGGGGACTTACCTTTTGGTACTTCCGCTTTAAAACCTTGACACGTAACCCTAATGCCCACCTTCTTGCTGCTGAGCTTCCCCACTTTAATTTTCACCTTCGTATCGAGCTTAATTGTTAAAGAAACCGCACTCTTTTTCTTCAGATCCGATTTCAATGACTTTACAGAATCCGTGTCGAGATCGTTGGATCCCGAAACGACGACGTTTTTGAACACGGTTTGGTTCTTTTTGTCGGAAAAGAAACCGGGGACGGTCCCGTTTCCGAGGAAGACGTCACTGGAAGACAGAGCCGAAATCACAAACGGGTCGTAAGTGAAAGTGATGTGCGAGTTGGGGTTTTTGCAGTGACGGTGAAGTTCAAGAGAGCGGCGACGTGGTTGGAGGAGGAGTCGGCAGATGAGGTGAGGTTGAGGCGGTGAAGGCGGAGTGAAGGGACGGCAAAATCGGGGCGGTGGGGCCGGTAGAGACGTAAAGAGCGGTGGCGGCTATGGCGGCGAGGAGGGCGAGGATTAGGATTACGAGGATTGTCCAGAAGCAGCAGCAGCAGCAGTAGTTGCGGCGAGGTCGATGGTGACGCCGTGTTGGGGCTGGGGACGGTAGGGAGGGCGGCGGAGTGGGGGTTTCACGGCGGCCGGTGCAGCGGAGGCACCGTTGGCGGCGGGTTTAGAAGATGGGAAGACTCTGTCGGACATTTTTTTTTTTTTTCTTTTTGTTTAAAAATGATTTGATTTGTTTTGATGGGGGGATTTGAAGAAAAAATGAAAGACTGTGAATTGTTTGTTGTAGATGTAGATGTAGTTGTGTGAGAGATGGATGTGTGTAAAGAATTAGTGGGGCCACCCAAAAGGGAAGCGTGGAATCTCTCTATTTATCTCAATGTGGACTGTGGACTCTTTTCATTGTTGCTGTAATTTCCCTTTTTCTTGATAACGTTTATTCAAAGTTATTCAATGCAAGATCTCACTCCAACTTCTTTATAGGTTGTTTTTTTACCGGATAATAACTTCTGGGTCCCTATTTATGTATGTTTTCCCAAATGAGTATAGTATTTTAATTTGCATCAAATAAGTCTATAATTATTTTTTCTTAATATTTACTTTTCAAGTCTGTATGATATTTTATTTATCATGAGAAATTTAGAATCTTTTCAAATAAGTATATATAAAGTTAACTTTTATATACATACACACACTTTAAAGAAATACAAATAAAAAAAAAAATTAATATAGACAAAAACTATTTCTCATGCTAATAAGAATGGAAATATTTTTATCATTTAGTTATTGGATAAAATTCCCTTCAATTCTCTTAAGAATTTTGTGACTGCAAATATCCTTGGATACTTTGTATTACAAACACAAATGTCCATATTAGAGACAACCAAAAATTAAATTGGATTCATTTTAGATAACATAAACTTCTCAAGTGCTAATACTTCAAGGGACCAACGATCTCCCAAAACAACTATCAAGTTGTCATAATACTTCTCTCTTATTTTATTTAAGGTTCAATAACCTTTAGGTAATGTTCTCTTGCAAAGAGATGAGATGAGATGAATTAAAATTTCTTGATAATTTCCAATATTTGATTTGCATATTTAGGGTGGAATTTGATTTCTAATATAATTCAAATTCCGTGTAATGGGAGAATTCGAATTTCTCATCAATAACCAAGGAATTTAAATTCCTTACCTACTAAAAAATAAAAATTTCATAATTTTCCTTCAAATGAATTAGTTCTAAAATATTTATTACTAATTTATTTATTACTTTTGTAATATTCACGAAACTTATTAATACATCTGAATCATTATTATACATGAATAATTATTACTAATTTATTAGACGGGGACCGGGATAAAGGCTGAGACCAGGATCGAGACGGGGGCCGGGACAAGAGAAGAGACCCGAGACTGGACCTGGGGCCGATACCGAGACGCTAGACCTGAGATCAAGACAAGGAGTTAAGACTCGGCGCTGTGACACGAGACCCGGACCGGGCCGGGACCTCAGACCCAAGACTCGGGCCAGGACCTGAGACACGAGACCCGGAGCGGGCCGGGGCCAAGACCCAAGACCCGAGGCCGGGATAGGGACCCGGGTCGGGACCGGGACTAGTCCCGGCCCTGGGGCTGGGGACGGTGTTAGAGCGGATGTGGGATTCCTAGGGTCGGATCGGTGCCCCGCGTAGCGAAAATGGGTCTAACCAACAGATATCAAGTATGAGTATATTTTTAAATAATTTAATATAGTATTATATTCCATTACAAGTTTATAGAAAAATATCGGGGATGAATCGGAGTCCGAAAACTCAAGAATGGACATAAATAAAATTTAACACACGTCACGCAGGCACGCGCATGAACTCACGTGCGCACTATAGCGCCCATCACACATGTTCTTATTTTATCTTCTTCTTTTTTTGAATTTTGCTTCTTTCATTTGAAGATTAAGACATCGGCTCTCTGTTTCCAGATAGCTGATGCAAATTGGGTATTTTACCCAATTTGCTTACAACTTTCCCTAAACACTTCCAAAATTTCAAAATTTAATTTTAACAACAAAATCAACATTAACACATGTTATAGAACAAAATCATATTTTTCAAAATATTAAATATTTTTACAAAAATATAAATTTATTCAAAATACGTACATACATAAATTTTGAATATAAAATACAAAACAAACAAAAATCCCACAAAGAAGTAACCATTGAATAATTTTAGGTCACTTAACAGTGGTCATAGCTCCAAGCTTTTATCTAGAGTCTCAAACTCTAATTTTATATTCATGTCCAACATAAACATATTTGACTAAATTACAAGCTTATTATGTTTATGCTTTCAAAGCATTCATACACAATTTATTAACCTAATTTCAACTTCAAGCTATATTATTATGTATCAAATACCAAAAAAATATAACTTATTAGAGAATATCAAACTTACCTAATAAGCTTGAACTAAAGATCTAATCTTCTTCTTCTTATTGAAAAATGTAGAGAACGCCCAAAACTTCTCTAAATACTTTTTTAGGATAATGTTTTCTTATGCATTGCTTTATGCTTGTTTAATAAAAAATTCGCTCAAGCTTCCCTTTTATAGTCAAGCTTATGTAATTTTTAATTAATAAACGTTCTAATCAACTTTTAGGTGTGCTTAATCCAATTTGTCCAAATATGTAAAATTATGTGTGACTAATCACATTTGTCTACCACTTTGATTTAATCCAATTAAATCAAGCCAAATACACATATTATTATATTTTATAATTATCAGAATACCCTTTTAATGGTAGAGAAATTTATGAAATTACAACAAAGCCCTTATGTATTTATTTATTTAACTATTAAATAAATTTGGATTAATCCAATTGTGTTAAAGTAAATAATTAATGTTATCCAATAATATTTAATTACTTTGATTGATAATTATAATATCAAAATTATTTATAATCAAACATCATTGACTACCCAAGTGCTAAATGAGTACACTTAATATTGTGGGACTCTCTAAGTTAAGACACGTTCGTCATATAAACCTATCTTATATGTACGCAATTCAGCCACCTCCGAATTTACGAAGAA
The DNA here is from genome assembly GCA_019454045.1 of Zanthoxylum bungeanum. NCBI lineage: Eukaryota > Viridiplantae > Streptophyta > Magnoliopsida > Sapindales > Rutaceae > Zanthoxylum > Zanthoxylum bungeanum. The sequence goes on from SKCR01009844.1 coordinate 21,734, forward strand.
CACGAACGACCTTTCTGAACTATACAAGTCGAGGTCATCACATATGTTTAACAATTCATCCGTCGTAGGCTATCCGAGTTGTGCTTAGGAAACATAGATTATAGCATCAAGTTTCTGAGGTGCACATCTCATATTGTCAATATGTCCACGATTCTTTAAAATTAATCAGAATATTATTTCTTATATATGCGATCCACTCTAGAAGATCAGTTTTGGCCAAAGTTTTAAGAATCATGACTTACTCACATGGATACCTTAACTCATTATGGTACAAATACGGGTTGACAGATCATATCTTGATACGTACTTGATTAACAAGTGTATCGTTCCGCACCCCACAAACATCTAGAGGTCAGACAATGAAATATCTCTGACATAAATGACATCAAGGTGTGGAGGATCACACACAAAATTAATGCTATCATATAGTCAAAGGATCACATATGCTACTCCACTCGAGGAGATTTCTATTGATGGTGGTGTGTACTTCCAACTATTAGGAATCTCATGTGAGTCATTCAGTATTCGCTCCAATGAATACCCACATGTCTACACGAGATTCCATTGCTCGTGGTATATTGGGCATTGGAACTCCAATTCCAATATACGACATGTGTTAGTCTTATAGGTTATAGAAATTCGACCGTATTCTAAAACCAACGACTATAAATATTTACTTTAAGTTAGTTCATAATAGTAATATTATCTCAATGTCGGACCACCTAGTGTCCAACATTATTACATGGCTATTCTATGGTCGATGTCATTCTCAGCATATTTATACATCTTATTAATACGTATTATTACATAATAATTACCATTATCAAAGATTGATGAAAATTTAGTTATTTTATTAATAAATAATAAAATATAATGTACAATACATTATTCGAATTGATGCTCCAAGCACCAACTCCAACAAACTCTCATTTGCTTAATGCCATTCCGGATGGTACCGAAGTCCCACTCTTCCACATGCTTATTGAATAACTTTAGAGGTAAGATATTAGTAAGCAGATCTGCTATGTTTTCTTGTCCTTGAACCTTCAAGACCACTATTTCTTTTCGTTCAATGATTTCTCTAATCACACGATATTTCATTTTCATGTGTTTAGACTTGGAATGCGCTCTCGGCTCCTTAGCCTAAGCTATGGGTCCGCTATTATCACAGTATAGTAGGATCAGATCCACAATAGTAGGCACAATGCTAAGTTCAATGATAAAATTTCTAATCCAAACAGCTTTTTTAGCAGCTTCCGAAGCAACTATAAATTCTGCCTCAGTGGTGGAATCAGCTGTAAAGTTTTGCTTTTAATATTGCCAACTAACTGCACCACCATTAAGGGTAAATATGTATCCGGATGTATACCCTTAAATATATATAACCCTTAAGTTGTAGCTCATCTTCTCCATATATTAGAAACTTATCCTTAG
>SKCR01009845.1:0-19461 GCA_019454045.1 Zanthoxylum bungeanum
GAGTTCAATCGCCTACTTCATCAATCTCCCATATAATTCTGGTCTATGAAGTATGATTCTCAAAAGATATGTAGTGTACACCGTGATTGGATGTCCCCGAAAGTAGGGTCTAAGCTTTTTTACAGTCGTTATCAAAGTGAATACCAATTTCTCCATTAGTGGGTAGCGTGATTATGCTCCCAACGGTGCTTTACTTATGTAGTAGACTGGGAGTTATGCTTCCAACTCTTCTCTGACTAAGACTGCACTGACGGCGTGTTTTGAGACCCACATGTAGATAAATACCTCTCTTTGTCGAGTGACTTTGACAACAAAGGTGGGGTGGTAAGATCTCGCTTGAGTCATTCCAAAGCTTCTTCACAAGTGGGAGTTCACTCGAAGTTATTAGCTTTTTTAGGCTGAGAAGAACAGAAAGCTCTTGTCCGTGACTTGGAGATGTGACAACCTTCAGTGCTGCTATCCTCCCCGCTAGTCGCAGGACATCATTTGGGCTGGAAGGTGAGGGGATTTCGAGGATTGACTTGATCTGGTCTGGATCGCTTCAATTCATTGTCGAGTGACTACGTATCCTAATAATTTCCCCCTGAAGCAGCAACACCAAATGCACACTTAGTAGGATTTAACTTCATCCCGTTTTGATGTTGATTGGATTACATCTTGATTGATGTGTTTTGAGACATGAAATGACCAAATGGACAAATGCCCACCTTGTGATGCATTCGGCCAAGAATTAAGAAAATGAGATTTTTGTGCTTTTGGTGTTTTGATGTTTTGAACATGCTAAGTTCATCTTAGAAATGATTTAGAATCATTCAAAATTGATTAGATCAATTTCGGACTAAAATGGACAAAATACCAAGTGTAAGGGCAATTCGGTAAATTCACTTGAATATGATTCATTTGAATTTTATTTCATAATTTGATTATTGGATAATTAAATAAATATGTTTATTTAATTAATCCGAGAAAATTTTTGAAATCGGAAAATACGATTTTCCACCGCTTCCGCTGCGTTACCGGATTTAGCCCCTGAAAACCCCTACAATGCACACTTAGTAGGATTTAACTTCATCCCGTACCTGTCCATGATGTTGAAGGTTTCTTCCAGGTGCTCAAGATGTTGTTCTGATTTAGAAGACTTCATCAGCATGTCGTCTATGTAAACCTCAATTGTCTTCCCAATTTGATTGGAAAACATCTTATTGACCAGTCGTTGATACGTGGCCCCTGCATTTTTCAGGCCGAACGACATAACCTTGTAGCAGTATATGCCTCGGCTGGTGACAAAGGTTGTCTTCTCTTGGTCGTTTGGATGCATGAGGATCTGATTGTAGCCTGAATACGCATCCATGAAACTCAACAATTTATGCCCAGCTGTAGCGTCGATCATCGAGTCTATGTGTGGTAGTGGGAATGAGTCATTCAGACAAGCTTTGTTGAGATCCGTAAAGTCAATGCAGACTCTCCACTTTCCATTCTACTTTTTAACAACAACCACATTGGCAAGCCACTCTGGAAACTGCACTTCCATGACAGCTCCATTCTGCAATAATTTCTGAACCTTCTCATCAATGATTCGTTTTTTTTCTGGGACGAACTTCATTATCTTCTGTCTGACTGGGGGTGTGGTTTGGATCTACGTGTAGTTCATGAGTAATCAGCTCGGGGTCGATTCCCGTCATGTTTTTGTGAGACCATGCAAAACTATCGTGTCGCCTTTTCAGGAATTCAATCAAATCAGCTCGTAGTTTGGGATCCAAGTTAGCTCCAATCTGTGCCTTGTGATCTGCAAATTAAGAGTGAATTTGGATCTCATCAAGCTCCTCAAGACTTGGTAGCGTCGGCTCCGTGCCACGAGATCCACTGTGTAATTACTATGCGACTCGGCTTTCACCTTTAAGGTCGTCTGGTAGCAGCTTTTGGATACAGATCTATCGCCTTTAATCTATTAATCCTACATCTGGTAGGGAATTTAAGAACTTGGTGATATGTGGATGAAACCGCCCTCATCTTATGAATCCAAGGTCTGCCCATGATAAGATTGTAGGCTGAGGGGCTGTTCAAGACCAAGAACGTGGTCATTTTGTTCACTCCCGCTACGCAGATTGGGAGTGATATTTCTTCCATTGTGAATTTATGTTCCCCACTAAATCCAATCAGCACTGTCATCCATCTGTTTATCTTGTCCAATTCTGCCCCCATGTCTGCGAGGGCTGTGGCGAAAATGATGTTGGCTGAAGAGCCCGTGTCAACCAACACTCGTTTGATCATAAAGTTGGCCACTTGCAAAGAGATAACTAGAGCGTCGTGGTGTGGATTTAAAATATGAGAATCTCCGTCGTCTGGAAACTTCATAGTCAAGTTGGTATATATCTTCTCTACTGACATCGTAGTGTGACAAACATTGCTAGCAAGAGCTCTCAGATGTTGTTTGGCCGCTGAATATGAGACTCCACTAATTTCTGATCCTCTTGAAATAACATTAACAGTGTTGTTAATTGGAGAGGCGGGGTTGGAGCCTCTCTTTGACCGTCTCTCTCATCCCTTCGTGCCAATGTGGCTTTCCCATTCTCTGTGAGCAAATCCCTTAGAAATCCCTTATTTAACAGCTCTAGGACATCCAATCTCAAAGCTGCACGATCGCCATCGTATGTCCATAGTCTCGATGGAACTCACACCATTTTCTGGTATCTTTTTTCATAGATCTCTCCCTTGAGCGTGAGGCCATTTCACTTCACTTCCTATCTTCTTTAATACCGAAACCAATTCCCATGGGGAAATTAAAATTGTAGTCCGTGAGCCTGAGTTTGCTTGTTGGTGCTTCCTCCCGATTTTTGTAAGGCCTTGGTCGTCTGTCAAAGTCTTTGTGGAAAGGTCTACGTTTTCCTCTCTGTTGGATTCTTCTTTCCGTATGGGGATGAACAACCATGTCGCGTCGCTTGGAACAAACCAGCCTTCTATCAATCTCCGAGCTGAGGAATGTCCTCTTTTTTTTTGTTTCTCTTGTTTTCTTCCCATCTTATTTCAACTTGGGCCCGTGCCATGGCCTGGTCCATTGTGTAGCATCAGAACTTGGTTAGTTTTTTATAGAGTCCACTTTCGTAAAACAGTCCATTCCGGAAAGCCTCCACCGCTGTAGGTTGATGGAGATCCGGTATATTAATTCTTTCCTTGTTGAAGGGAGCTACGTAGCTCCACAATGACTCCCCTATCTTATGTTGGATGGTATTAAGATCATTTGTAGTCTTCTTAAGCTTACACGAACTCGTAAAGTGCTGCACAAACTTTTCTGCTATTTTTGGTAAGACTCGATGGATCTGTATAGTAGGTTGATGAACTAGGTCAACGTCGGTCCTCCTGCCAATGTTTCTCCGAAGCATCTGCATATTCCAGCTTCTCATTGGCATGGTGCCAATCCAGTTGGCATTATATTGTACTTGTAGTGTATGTTACATGGTAGTCTAGATCGGTGGATCTGGATCTATTATATATCTTCATTTCGAGCGGGCTAAATATTCGTGGCAGTAGTTCAACAGCTACGATTGTCTCCACGAATGGGGTATCACAAATCGCTCCAGCTCTGCTCTTCCTAATCGGCAGCTAGACATGATTGCTTATTTGAATTCCATCATCTATATTCTTATGGTGGATGTAACTTGCTGAGTTTGGACGAGAGAGGAAGTCGGGCCATGGAGAATGGTGGGTTGTCGTCAACCTGCCCACCTGATGTGGGCGGGACTGTTGGATTGCTTGGATTACCGGTTTGACCAAGGACATCGTGACGTTGAGAGAAGTTGAGGACAAATGATCCATCTGTTTTTGTAAACTCACATTGGAGTTTCACATGGTTAGATTCTCCTCTTCTAAAGCTTGTAATCGTTCTTGGAGCATGTCAAATTGTACCGCCATAGGGTCTGGCGTCTGTTCGTTGCCAGAAGCCATTATCAACTGTTTTGAAGGGAGTGAATCAGATGTTTTCGTTTGCAATAATTCGCTTAGGGCCCCACGGTGGGCGCCAAATTGTGGATGCGAGTTTTCACCTGAGACCCATAATCGAGATTATGGTTTATAGGGCACTAGCGAACCTGCAAAAGAGATGGTAGAAAGAGCGAGAAGGTCACTGCCCACCGTGTGTGTGGGTAGGTGCCGTAGGCCCTCCGACGCTCAAGTCAGTAGTGTGAATAAGACGAAAGTAGGGAGATTAAGGCTTGAAGTTATACCCCTATCTCCGTTTGTTTGCCGTGAGGGCATGCTGTTGTGATTCTCAGGTTATATGCTGTAGTGCTATGTAATTTTTTTCTCCTTTTGTTATGCCATCACTCTTCTCTTTTATAGGCCCCCCTGATGTGGGGTCTTTCTTCTACCGTTGGGGTCACTGTAACTGATGACTTAATGATGAGTTTTATGTCTGGTAACCGATGGCTTGATGAATGTGTTTATGTCCTGTAACTGATGGCTTAACGGTCATCCTGAGCTGATAAGCCAGTGGTGGTGGGCTCTGGGCTGGATTTTGATAGTGGGCCTTGGATCTCTGGTCTCGTGGTTGGCCCAGAAGTGAAATGTCGATTTTACCCTTGGGCCCAATTTTGGCCTGTACAGATACAACATTGATTTTGATGCTCAATGAAATAGTTTACTATTTTTATTGATAGATATGATTTTTACATATAAGATTGAAAATAAGTCCAAAAATAGCAATTTCTAATACATTAAATCCGATTATATAAGTTAAAATTTATGTTGACTTGAATTTTGGCTAAAATGAATCATGCATGGACATCTATTGTGTCCACGTTCGCCACATCGACCGCATATGAGTTGCATTGTTTGTTCGCCCTGTGAATATCTTCTATTTGTTTCCAATCGTCCTACCGAAACATGCTCATTTAGTGGCAATACATTCAAACTTGCATTGAGAATCAAAACATTAGTTAAAATTATTGTTGAATATTTTCCCAATAAAATAAAGTAATATTATATATGATAACTCTTTCGAGAAACCCCAATCCGATTGGTCACTAATATGATGGATAATCTCCTCATACACAAGACGAAGGGTGTCTGTTGTGTACATCTTGCTCTAAAGGGTGTTCGTTTGATTCTAGCAGCCGCACATATAACAAATACTTGTGCACACAGAAGTTGCTCTAAATCAAACTTTCTGCACGTACACTTCTTCTATCTTATGTTGACAATTTCAATCATATCTCTACCATAGACCTCAAACTCATAGTGATCAGCATGTAATACAAACATTCAATGTGATTTGACTATATATTTCTCTATTTTTACATGCGTCTACGGGGTCAACAAAGTAACAATTTTGCCCACACAAACATTCAATCCAATTCAATTTTGAACTATAGAATCGCGCGTTGTCTGCACTTTCTAGTCACAAGATTGATCAGTACATCGAGCTTCAAATCTTGTGGTCGTCGACCTGCTTACTGTGGTTTTAAAGTGTCCCCCTACAACAATCAGAGTCAAGTCTCTACGAGCTCAAGTTTATAGGAGTAGCATTTACCCACCCCTATTTCGCTCATACCCGATGTTGATATGATGTTGTTTGAAGACATATCCGTCGAAAAAATGATAAGAGGGAGACATCGAGATGCATCTGGTCGAATATTCTTGAGAACTTCTCGAACTGTTGTTGAAGGACCAACCATATCACCTACAGAAAACCTACCATTTGACCATGATCTTTTGACATTTTCATAATCTCTACCCTTTATATAATTGTCCCAGAGAGCTTCATCCGACACATAAACTGTAACTGATTGACTTACCATATTAAAACTCGACGAAGAACGACCTCCAGATTATTGACTATCGCTAACAATAATCTTATCCCAAATCAAATATATATCGATCACACTACCTTGTTGAACGACATTTGAGTGTAGATTTAAAAACCACTCTTAGTCATTTTGACTACTAATTTCAATAACCAAATGACACCGCGAATATGATAAAATTAAACTTTTCTTATTGACTTTGTACTCCATCTTACCTATCTACATATGCACATACAACTTTTCCATTAACTGCTCATAAGTTGGGATTGCAACAACTACCTCTAAAAAAATACCATCTCATATATTCATCGTTGTCATTATTTAATTTCTCACAAGACTCATAAGTGTAGAAAGTTAGAAATATTTATTCCATTTTAGACTTGGGAGAATATGAAGAAATTTCTGAAAATGGGTTGTCATAAAAATAATTTACATTTGTAGTGAGCACAAATGAAGAATACCCGATTTTATATACATTTTTTCCACCTTCGAAAATCCGAAAAAATAATTCGGAGATCTGAAGGTCGTCTTTGGAGATCTGAATAATGATTTCAGATCTCCGAAGTTTTAAATAAAATATAAAAAAATTAAAAATTTAGGAGATCCAAAATTTTGATTTCGAATCTTCTAAATACATACTTAATGCGGTGTGTAATTCGGAACAATTTTGGCAAATTATAAATTTTTTTTTGGCTAGTTTTATAAATTTTCTTAAATAATATGTTTTGCTGTTTAAATTTGGCTAAAATATTTGTTCAAATTAATTTTGTTAAGAAACGTTAATTAATATTTTTCCATCGGTCGCTCTCACGAGAATGTTGTCTTTTATAAAAGCCGACGATATGGCCTTTGACGTTTTCTGTTTATCTACGTGGACTATTCAATGATAGATAATTTAAAAACCCAATTCTGACCCTACATCGATTGTTCATATAATCTTTTATAATTATATTACAAATTACATGGACACAATTGTCTTACTAACTCGTGGGCTTTCCGGTCCAAGTACAACCAGTCAGGATTTGACACATTGCTTTAGTCCATGGGACCGAAAATCATAATCATATTATGTGCCAGATGTATATGTCATCTCTCTCATAGCATGGGCCTGCCTGCTGTGAGAGAAATATCATATACATCCGGTACATGATATACCACCTCCACGATTCACATGGACTATTTTTCACTACAAATATCTCCCAAAGCTTCCATTTTGTTTTTACCAAAGTATCCTTCCGTTTTTGTTATGTTTTTTTTATGGTTATAATTACGGTATCTTTATGTCTTCGATAAAAATGAAGATGGTAAAAATCACAGTTTAGTTTATGGAATATATATTTTTCTATCTTTTATTGCTTTTCTTAATTTATTAAGTTAAATAATTTTTATTGGTATAGGATTGATAAATGGGTCGGATTTGGAAAAATTCAATCATAATTTAAATGTTTTTTCTTTAAGTTCGGGTTTAGAAAAATAATAACAACATCAATTTAAAATTTAAGAAACTGTATAGTTTAATTTGAAGATGAACTTTAATCAACTTAATTCATTTGCCAACCCTCAACTCCTTCTCTTTAATATATATATATATATAGATAATCAAGTTCAAATGGAATAAGTCGTGGGATATCAAGTGATTCTTTTTATTCTAACTGGCGTATTATATGTATTTTCTTATTATCCTGTAATTTTATCCCACATTAAAAATTCGACCAATTACAAAAATACAACACCATTTTTTTGGAGTAGGTGACGCTCCGGTACGACCCACATGCTAAATCAAAAAAAAAAAAGAAAAAAAAAATTATTTTTCTCTCCAAATCTAAACCGTTAGATAGATTAATATCGGAGCGAGCTCCCGTAATTTTTTGACCGGAGGCCGCCAAACATGTCAACAGTGAGCAATTGAAAAGCTCGTTGCATCATGATCAACACTGTTCCGTTTCAGTGAATTCTCTTCTTATTTCTTTATTCTAAACCTGTCACAATGATTTTAATAAAAAATTAATTACCTCTTAAAGCCCCTCTAAAAACCACAAAAATACCGAATCTATCCCTAAATTTTAATCACTCATTCATATTTATTATTTCAATTATTTTGATCATAAAAAGTTTGGTAAATTTACTAAAATGCACAACTCAGGTGGCTTTGCGGTGACCCGGGCTCACTCCGGTGACCGGTTTTACAACCCTCCAGCTATGAGACGGCGCCAGCAGTTACTCTTGCAGCAGCAGCAGCAGCTTCAGCTGCAAAGACGGCTACAGAGGAGGAGCCGAGTTGACTCTGCCGAGGCTGAGACCCTGGCTGACTCCGACGAGTCCACATTGTCCAACCCTAACTCGGTCGGCGAGTTGAGTAATTTGAATCGGCTCATTGATTCTGTCACTCCTTTTGCTCCGGTTCGGTACTCATCATCCGAGGTACTGAAGAATTTAGTGACTTCGGTTTTCGGAAAGTATAATATCCGAAAATTTCGGAACTTTGTTACTAAAACTTTAACGTGAGACTAAATTTATTGAAATTTTGTCCATGCTGTTGATTTGAAAAATGAATATTTGGTTCAGTGGAGCTTTAATAAATGAAAATTCTGCTATAAAAACTGCTAATTTCTTTTAGCATTCATATTATGTTTTGTTGATTGGAAGCTGATGAATACTATTGATGGTAACATTTACATGTTTTATTGGTTTGTTTCTGCTTAGTGAAGAGCTCGATTCATATGATTATATCTTACAGTTGATTGGGCGAAACTTTAATATTGTTTATCATAACTTTAATTTCGTACGTTGTAGTATAGAGTTTCCATACATTGTCCATGCATTCCGGTGAAATACTAGGTTCTTTGTTTATATTGATGAATGGTGGCTTTGCGTATCTGTAGACGAGATCGAGAATGAGGGGATGGAGAACTTGTGAAGCTGATACACACCCATTCTTTACTCTTGGGGATTTATGGGACTCGTTTAATGAGTGGAGTGTGTATGGAGTGGAAGTTCCGCTATTATTGGATGGTTTCGAATCTGTTAAACAGTACTATGTTCCATCATTGTCAGGCATTCAGTTGTATGTAGACCCTCATAGGCTAAGGTGAGCCTATTTGTGTTACTCTTTCTACTTTAGTTGCCCTATGGTCTATATTTATTGCTACTTACTAATTGCTGCCTCTTGTTATTTATTTTTTGTTTAAAAATTTTATGTTGTGATCCCTGATCTTCTGATGCTGATATTAAATTTTGTGGCCGCTTGTATACTGATCACCTTTTATTGAGAAACTTTTCTAAATCTCTAAATCTGTCAGTATATGCTAGACAGAGATTGCCCAATTTTGTGGCTTAGCATGGTATGTTTTATTGTCTTTCTTCATTTGAAGTGCTCACGTGTCTTCCAACTGCCACGTACTTCCACTTGCGTAGTTATTGGAAGATACCTCATTTTACTGTGCAATAAATGAATATGTTTGGCTGTAAAATATTTGTGTTTGTTCTGTTTAGATCTTGTTTGGATACATTTTTATTATGCAGCTACTTGTGAGCAACATGGATTGAGATATTCTTTCAAATCTTCCAATAGAGTCCAATTTGTAATTTCACATCCTATGTTTTATTGTCTTTTGTCATTTGAACCGCTCACATGTCTAGTTCTTGGATGAGACCGCACTTCACTGCGCAGCAAGTGATTATGATTGGCTGTAGAAGGCATGTGTTTATCTGATTAGATCTTGTTTGGATCACTTTATTCGCAGTTTCTTTCACCAGCTAATTGTGAGCAACATGGTCTTCTGGCTTATGAACTCAATTTTGAATTTCCCTTTTGTTGCTGGATTCCTTTTAGAGTTTTCACATCATTTGTCTATCCATTTTTGTTTTAATTCAGCAAAGTATTGCAAAAATTTTAGTTCATCTAGTATTTTTTATTCGGCCCATCTTTGTGCAGTCAATTATCACCTTTCAGCTTTTTAAAAGTGCTTTTCCTGTTTATATCTCTTATTTGTTTACTTGTTCAGATCCTGTCCATTACCAAATGTTTTTATTGGCTGTGACATCATTGTTATAATGGAAAAATAACTTTCCAAATGAAGTTGCAGGATATGTTATTTATCCTTCATATGGGCCTATGGAGAATTCTTCCATCTGTATTACTCGAAAACACAAGTGATGAAGTGAACATTTCTCTAATGTGTTTCAATCTAGCTTTATAATGCTAATTTTAGTGCAAGTGTTGATTATCTAATGGGCACTAGTCCCTAGTCTCTGGTACAAACACAAGCGAGGCCCTTTCCAAATATTGAAAAAGAAAAAGAATGTGATAATCTAAGATATGTTGTCGACTCATTGCATCAATAATGGAATCATAAGCTGTAATCTACAGAAGATAGTCTGGTGACATTAGAATTTTGAATTGGACAGGGTTTAATTTTTATGAACGAGTTTGTACAGAAGAAAAGAAGTACAAGAGACTAGTTTTCCATTTCTGTGTGATGTGCGGTACATAGTTCATAATTGCACGAGTAGTAAATAATGAGCATGTACAAAGATGCTTAGATAGTATGTGATACTACCATGCCTTGTTGAGTCATTGACAGAAAACCTTCCTTTAGAGGACCTAGTCTGTAGGTTGATTTCAAGCAAGTAGAGTCTTGTCAAAATTTCTTGAGTGGGTTTATACTTTTACTTGCAGATATGGGAAATTGACTTGTGGATATAAGCACAGAAGAGATTTCCCATAGTTGTTTATAAGTTTAGTAGAGCTGTTTCTTATGCCTGAGGTTATGTTGAACTGATTTTCTTAAGCACATTCATTTGATGATTGCACAATTGATCTGGGTGGTTTGTTTGAACTTTTTCACTTTGTTTGTTTACTTTTTACATCCGCTGAAACTGTTATTTCGTGCTAGGTCCTATGTTTTTGAGACACACGTACCTTTTGCAGAAAAGAAATTTTGTATTTAATCTCTCCCTTTTGCTTCTTTTTGAAATTAGGAGATTTTTACTTTCCCCCCCCTCTCAATCCCTTAACTCCACCTACTACTTATACGTCAACCATCACTTCATTGTGTTGAGTCTAATCTAAAGACCTTTTGATCTTATTTCGGTTCCTATGAGGACTAATTATTCATTTTTTATACTTCTATATTTTATCAGATAAAATTCGTGGACAAGATGTCCGGAACTGATGCTCAGTTATTATTTTTGAAAATTGTTCTAATATTCTATTAGAAGGCCTGGTGAGGATAGTGATGCCGAGTCGTTGAGGGAGACAAGTAGTGCTGGAAGTAGTGACAGTGAAGCAGAAAGGCAAGCCAAAGATGCTGTTGCTGGGACATGGGGTCAGCACAACCATATGAACCTCCAGAGATTTAACAGGCTTGCATTGAGCGACAAACCTACTATGAGTTCATCGAGTGATGAAACTGAGGTTTGCAACTCTCCTGGGTGGCTTGTATTTGAATATTTGGAACAAGAACAACCGCATCATCGGCAACCTTTATATGATAAGGCAAGTACATGTTCACAAGGACTAGCATATTTTGCTTTGTCTTCAGAGATTTCTTGTCCTGAGTCCATATTTTGCTATGTATGATGAGGCAAGTCCATGCTGTCTTTTCCATCCTAACTGTATGCCCCAGGTTTCAAGTCTTGCATCTCAAAATCCAGAGATCAGAACGTACAAGAGCTGTGATCTGTTACCTTCAAGTTGGGTTTCTGTGGCTTGGTAAGATATCTCAAACATTTGAAGTATTTAAACAATTAAATGTATCTGATCTGCTTATTTATCCTGACTTATTGTGTTATGCATTTTTGATGAGTTGGAACTTTCGGTCCAGGTACCCAATATACAGAATACCTGTAGGCCCAACGCTACAAACTCTGGATGCATCCTTCTTAACCTTCCATTCCTTATCGACAGCTAAAAGTATGTCTAATTTACTCTCTTTCAGAATCAGTCAATACAAGGTACCTTTCTACAAGCCATGATTTTTACTTTTCTTTTATGAATGCTTCAGGCAAAAATCAGCCACAGTTTAATTCTTCTAGTGGCCAGAAGTTCCATAGTGTAGAAGGATCTTTGAAGATTCCTCTACCTGTTTTTGGCCTTGCTTCTTATAAATTGAGAGGTTCAATTTTGACACCAAATGGAGCCAACGAATGGCAGCTAGCAAACTCTCTATTGCAAGCTGCTGATAATTGGTTAAGTGGTTTGCAGGTTTATCTTCCTGATTTCCAGTTCTTTGTTTCCCATAGTCCGCAATGGAGATGATAGGAGCATAAATTCCATTAAAATATGCTCCTCCATGTAGTATATAGAGAGGTTCCAGCTGCCAGTTTGGAATAATATGTGTTGAAAGACAAGATGACATTACAAAGAAAGTAAGAAACTAGCTTTGTTTCAGCCCCTAAATCTTACAGTTTTGTGAGTGTTACATACATTCAGCGTGTTCACAAGAAGTAAAAAAAGCTCGTGGCTTCAGTCCGGTGAATTGAAGCAAACCTTATATAATTTTGCTACCAGATCCTACAGAAATTACCTGTGCATGAAGAAGTGATTGTGGCTTCAGTCCGGTGAATCACTTGACTGTGTCTTGTTGTCTGTGTTCTGTGTGATTCATCAACAAACTTTTGGCAATAGTGATGAAGATTTGAAGTATTTGTAATCTTATATGCACATATACACCTATACCTGTAGTTTTCCAAAAGGCAATATACATTTTCAGGGTTTTTCCCAAATTCTGTTCTATATTCTCTGGAGTGGTTACTGCTTATGTGTCTATTAGTTTTGTGTTCTTAAGGCTGCTTCATTTTAAGCACCATTGCATTGTTATTATTTTTGTTTGGTTGATGGGATCATAAATTAGGAAGAAAGTGAGTGTAATATCATTTGTGGAGAAGATGAGAGAAACACGATTAAGATTGTTCAACGTAAATTTTTAAGTTTTCCAGTGCGAAAAAGATAGCAAATGTGTTGCCGTCTATCAAGTGAGATAGGGGAATGTCTAAACTTACATGAACAAAAAATTATAAAAGATATAGAACTATTAAAAAAGACTTACATTTTATGGAATTTAATCAAATAAAGATTTCAAAAAGAACACAATAGTATCAAAAGATCTATGCAGAGTGCAGACGATTCCACCTATTGGAATCAATAGATTCATTAACAGGAAACTCTTAAAATTGTTTCTCAAAATATTGTTGGATTGACTACGAATGGTCATTAGAAATCTAGCAACTGAACGAGTTTTTGAACTAGTGAGATTGTTCGTTCTTGATGATGCCCAGATGCAATCCACATACAGATAATTACATGAATATTTTTTGTGCTAATGCCTCCTGATGTGGCGTAAACACAGTGATTCGACAATGTGCAGTTGCAAGTTTTATCATTTTATAAAATTTGGGTTCTATCACCTGTTTAAACACTAAATTAATATCCGTATTTTTAAAGCAACTAACAAATTTATTTATTAAATATCCATTTTTCAAAAACAACTAACAAATTTATTTACAAAATATTTATTAATGTACCTTTTGTTATAGAGTTTGATGAACTTATAAACTGATAAAGATAAAATATTATAAATTTAGATAGCTTTAGATTTTGAACTTTTCTGTTTTGCATCCATATCCAGAGTAGTTTAAATATTTTGATAATGTTGTAACCTGCATTTAAAAGAATCCTTCATACTGCAACACAAATCAATCCAGCCTGTATCAAAATCTATTCTCCACAAACTCTCTTGTTCTAAAACTCATGAGGATCGGAAACAAACCTCAGGATTACAAAATTAATCTATGGAGTAGTATTACACCGGAAATATCCGATACATGAACTAAAACACTCCCAAGTATTCTGGAATACTATCATTATCATCTTTTTATAATGTCTGTTAAAGCACGTCGAAGTCTTCACTCTCGTTGCATTATCAAAATCCATTACGCGACTGTGTCGCTAACAAATAGTCGGCCGGATATATCTTGAAAACCCTAGATCCAGCCGAATGTGAGCCAGTTTTCAATGAGAGCACTGATTGCCAATCCTTGAAATCACAGTTCTGATTGATGTCCAACCGGGCATGTAATTCAAAATACATGTCTGGCCGAAAATAAAATTCAAAATTCATGTCTAGTTGGACATGTATCGAGCTGTTAGCGTATAAGCAGATCTTCGATTGTTGAAGTCACGACATGATTATGTCCGGTCAGACGTATATCTCAAAATTTACATTCGGTCGGATATGAGTCGAGTTGTAACTGACGCTGCAGATTGGTAATCACTAGAGAATGGAGGATTTCGTCTCCCCTTTCCATCTTTAAGCCACGCCGTTTCACTATAAAAAGGGGCTTCCCCATTCACATTTCCTACTTATAGATCATCTACCTTATATTCTAAACACTGAGATTTTAGAGAGAGAAAACAACCGTGAGAAAACCTTAAAATCTTTGGAGTTTGTTCATTTTCAACAAGCATCCAATAAGTGTTCTTCGAGCCTATGACATCTAGAGGTACGACTTGAGGGAACCCTATTTCATTTTTGTACACAGTACGTCCGATCGAACATGCACATATATCCGGCCGTATGTGATAATATCCGGCTATATTTTATTTTATTGTTGTTATGTTTTACACCATCTTTCATCAGTTTATGTATGTTTAATCATTTTACGCACTTTTTTATCACTATTTAGTTATTTGCTTCCGTTATGTTTGTTATCCCGTTATCATTATTATTTATTTATTTACTGTCATGCTCTTAGTGTTGCATATTCATTGTTATTATCACTATCTTGACATTAATATTGTTATAGTTCGTATGCATGATTATGTTCTTTTAGTTTCTGGTTTAAACATGTTATAATTTGTCTTTATTGTATATGTTATTTCTGGCATGCTTCTGCGATTCTGGTTTCGCGCAGTACCTCTGACCGGATTTACATCAAGCCCAACCAGACATTAGTAAAAATATCGGATATTAAGTACCTATAAAAATGTCTGTCCTACCTTCGAATATGTATTCTGGTCCGTTTGATTAATACTTTTCCACTGTTTTAATTATTTCTAAACATTTATACGATATTTTGTTTAATTACTATTTTGTCATTGTCATAAATAATTTTCGAATATTTATTTACTTTATTTATTGCTTTTTCTATTCATGTTTGCACTATTGTGTGTTATATAAACTTATTTGCATGCTTTTGCATTATAAGATATAGATATACATCTTTTAAGCGTAAATATTATACTGACATCAGTAAAGGATCATTCCGAACCTAAACGGGCTTAAGGTCGGACATTGCGAGGGGTGTAGTGCAACCTTAAATCATTCCCAGTGTTTCATATTAGGTGGCGACTCTCTTATTCTCCGGTTAGTTCCCTCTAGGATTATTCGTACTCTCTACGGGACTACGAGTCCAACAGTGTAGTGGCCACCGACGTCATAGACATAGCGGTAAACTCTACTTCGCTCCTACACAAACACTCATGTCTTCCTTCCCCACAAGCATTTGCTGCCACTCCAGGTCATTCTCCTTCTTGGATTCTTAACTCGGGGCCTCCCATCACATTACCAATGACCTTAAAAAATTATCTCTCTACACTGAGTACAAAGGTCCTGCCAACGTCATAATTAAGGATGGCACTGGCCATCCCATAACACATCTCGGTACTATGCATATCCCTTCTCGTACAACCGATTTTCATTTATCCCAAGTTCTATGTGTCCCTTATATGTCTTTGAATTTATTATCTGTTTTAAAACTTTATCTTCATAATAATGTGTCTATTGAGTTCTTACATGACTTTTTTGTGTGAAGGATTTGTAGATGGGGAAGGTTCTGCTACGCGGCCACAAGAAGGACGAGACGTATAAGTGACCGACTACGGACCGTATACTTGCACTTTCCTCTACCGTCACTTCCTTAGTGGATTGACACTCTAGATTAGGCTATTCTTCTGCTCGAGTTCTTGATCATTTAATTAGTCAGAATAAGATTTCACTATCATCAAAATTTCTTAAAATCAATAATTGTAATTCGTGTCTTTACAATAAAAGTCATAAATTACCGTTGGGGACAAATTCGCTTGCCAGTAATTATCCTCTGCATTTTGTTTATTCTGATGCCTGGTGCTCCCCTGTGGAATTAATTGATGATTTTAAATATTATGTCACTTTTATTGATCATTTTACTAAATACATTTGGTTTTATCCCATGTGCAGAAAATCTGACGTCTTTACTATCTTCGTTGCCTTTGGTGCATTAGTGGAAAAATAATTTCAATCCTCCATTACTTGTCTTTATACCAATAACGGTGGTGAATATACTTCAATGAAACCTTACCTACAAGAAATGACATTTCTCACCTCACATCCCCGCCTCACACACCTGAACATAACAGATTTTCCAAACGAAGTCATCGTCATATAACTGAATCGGGTCTACCAAAAATCAACCTCTCATTTCTTTCTTCCTATGAGAAACTGTTTTCCTAACCACCTAATCTTCAGGACCTTCGCATTTTCGACTGTCACTGTTACCCATGGCTTCGCCCTTACACTTCCAATAAGGTGGACCTGAAATCTCATCCTTGTGTCTTTCTCGGTTATTCCCTTACCCAAAGCGCCTACCCATTGTCTTAATCACTCCACCAATAAAATCTACACTTCTCGTCATGTTCAATTTGTCGAGCCTGTATTTACTTTTAACTCACACTCTCTCTCGTATGATTTGCAAGTACATGACTGTCGATTAATTTTGGATCACTCCATGCCTCACTCTCTTGAAGTGACCACGCATCAGCACCTATTGCCATTTACTTCTGTTTTACAATATTCTCTCCAAGTGGTTACTCTCTCTCTAGTTTAGTCATTCCCTAGTCCACCACACTATGTCTCAGACCCGCAACCACTGCCTCATAGCTCCTCCACATCCATATTTCCCTTTCTTCATACCGCCGCCATGTGACTGCCAGCCCTTGCACCAGTTCATGTTCCCCCCAACCACTGCCGCTAAGTCGCAACTACCCCAACCATTGTCTACAGGCCATTCTCACCCACCTAATTCCTAAACGAATATATATTGTATCGCATAATACATCTTCTGTACCGTCGCACCAGCTCAATTTTCACCATGTGCAAACCCGGTCCAAAAATAACATCTCTAAGCCATTTCTTTGTAGGTGGTTTAGTGTCATTAAACATAAACTAACATGCTTTAAAACAATCAACACAGAACGCAAATTTCAGATATACTTTTACATACAAAACCCTAAAACTTTAAGAACCAGAAAAACCTGATTAACAAACGTCAAAGTCGAGATGATTCTCTGTCCTTAAGAACTTATTAGCCCCGTCTCGGTGCTCTACGGGTTCTGTGGCTAACGTTCTCCCATGATAACTTGGATTCATCTTCTCCAAGGGGCACTCCTTAAGAATATATTGAACTATGAATTGGAGGAATTCTCTATCTGACTCAAAAACCAATTATGAGATGTAAGACTTGTTTTCTATTCTGGATACTTAGAATGAACCTCCAAAGCTCTTAAATAGACATGAAAAGGTGCCTTAAGGGCACCTTTGATTTGAGGTGTAAACCTCCTAAGGGTTATACCCATTCCATGCACCATTTGAAGCCCAATGAGTATTCTTCTAAATGGGAGGACATGTCCCCTTGGGGTACTATCAAGGGACATGTCCCTCATCCATCCAACCATAATAATTTAGAGAATTTCAGAGAATTTTCTACAATCCCCCACAATTCTCTAAATATTCATGCAGACACTTGAGAGAATTTTCGTGAACTAAAGCTGCATCGAAATAGGTAGCTTTCGCCTTGAACCTTTCCTAGTGAATGAAAATCGGATTTACTTGGCAAACCAATGACCCATAGTCTTGAACTGTTCCGCCGTTGGTGTAAACCAAGACAATCACCAACACACAACTTTACTTCGACCATTTTCCTCTCTACGGTTGTGTTTATTTCGGCCCTGAACAACGGTCCTGGATTTATCAAGCACTTTAGGGAATTAGCCTGTAAAACCCCATGGAAGCGACCTCACTTCTTACTTGAAATAAATGATCTACTATGAAGATGTAGTCTGCCTTTACCCCTATTAGGACTCATCTCCTAATATAGTGATCATTAAAAGCCTTAGCTTATCCTAACCTTGACAAACAGCACTTTGCGTCATTATCGGAATGGGAAAGAGTACAAAACTCTTCAGTGTTTGTTTTGAATTGCACAAAGTTTATGTTGTCCCTTTTGAACCTAGATCTTGGGATCTCCAGTTAGCTAGGTTGGGTTTCCACAGTGACATTATTATATTATAGGCTTCAAGCCCATTCCTCTCGATGACTTCTCAACTTGCTCTCGAGGTAAACCTTTAGTTAATAGATCCGCTAGGTTTTCCTTCGACTTAACATAATCGATCGATATTATGCCACTTGAGAGTAATTGACGTATGGTATTATGTCTCCGACATATGTGTCGAGACTTACCATTATACATTATATTTCGGGCTCTCCTAATAGCCGATTGGCTATCACAATGTATGCTAATCGCTAGCACTGGTTTAGGCCAACTAGGAATATCCTCCAGGAAGTTTCTAAGTCATTATGCTTCTTCCACTGTTTTTTCTAATGCTATGAACTCTGATTCCATAGTAGACCGGGCAATACATATTTGCATCGAGGATTTCCATGACATGACTACACTATTAAGTGTGAAAATAAATCCACTCGTAGATTTGGAATCCACTGTATCAGATATCCAGTTAGCATCGCTGTATCCCTCTAGAACATCATGATATCTCTCGTAATGTAGCCCATATTTTGAAGTTTCTCTCAGATACCTCAAAACTCTTACTATGGCTTTCCAGTGGTTATGTCATGGATTGCTCGTATATCTGCTAAGCCTGTTCACAGCTTGAGCGATAACAGATTGTGTGCAATTCGTGAGATACATCAGACTTCCGATGATTCTCGAATACTCTAATTGCGATACGCTTGAGCCAATATTCTTTGATAGATGAAGAGTTAGGTCCACATGGGTTCTAGCCACATTTAAATCCCCTTTGATATATTTCTCAAGTATCTTCTCAATATAATGAGTCTGAGATAATATATATCCGTCTGATGTCCTAGAAATCTTAATTCCTAGGATCACATCAGCTACTCCTAAATCTTTCATATCAAATCTACTGGATAACACATTTTTGGTAGACTGAATCATTTCATGATTACTACCAATTATCAGCATATCGTCTATATAGAGACACACAATGACATATTCTTTTTGAGTTGATTTGGTGTACACACACTTATCACACTCATTGGTTTTGAATCCACTTGAAAAAATCTCTTTGTCAAATTTCTCATGCCATTGTTTGGGTGCTTGTTTTAATTCGTACAAGGATTTTACAAGTTTGCACACCTTCTGTTCTTGTCCAGGAACATTAAACCCTTCTGGTTGTTCCATGTAAATATCTGTTGGGTTTCTACTATAGTCCTAAGATCATTCAAGAAATGAAAATAATGTGAATACAATAAAGAAGTATGGCAGAATCATACTTACAATGATCAGATTTGTGATGCGTTGAACACAAAACTTTTGCTCCTCCATGAAGCTCTCGGCCATGACCCATTTTGTGCTCCTTGTCTTTCGGTCA
>SKCR01009846.1:0-23149 GCA_019454045.1 Zanthoxylum bungeanum
ATGGTGGATGACGGTTCGTCCATCAATGTGTGCCCATTGAAAATTCTGGCAAGATTGGGTATGAAAGCAACAGACTTGGACCCCTCCAGTATGACTATTAAAGCTTATGATGACAGTAAGCGAGGAGTTGAGGGTACCTTTGTGGCTATGGTCAAAGTAGGGCCGATTGAAGATGAGGTCGAGTTCACAGTGCTGGACATCCCAGCCACTTTTGCCTATTGCTGGGAAGGCCTTGGTTTCACAAGCTTGGGGGCGTGCCTTCCACTATGCATCAGATGATCAGATTCCCGTATGAGGGAGAGATTGTTACCATCCGGGCTGAGTTAGATAATGCCGTGGCTGCCTTGGAGATACTACCTTTCACAAGGTTCCAGGTATCAGCCACTTTTGAGGAGTGGGTGGATCCAGGGTGGCTAGGATTATGGAAAAGATGAAGTTTGAGCCGGGTAAAGGTTCAAAGTTGCCGGATTTCAGAGGACAGACTACTCGGAAGGGTTTGGGGTACAAATCTGACGAAGAAAAGCCGAAGGTCAAGAAAAAGGGCCTGAAACTGATGGAGTGCTTTGTGAAAGCTTCAGGGTATCAAGGAGAGCCTGAACCCGTGAAAGTCAATGGGATTGTGGTGCCTGGGTTTGAGATCTTCCAGGATTTGTTGGGTGAGAAACCATTGACTGGAAAAGCTGTGGAAACAGAGATTTGGGAGGAGGAATTGATGAAGTTAGAGAGCCTGACTCTGGAAGAAGATGAGAAGCCTGAAGAAGATCTAATTGCAGAGGAAGAAGTGTCTATAGATGATGAAGACATTTACCTTCCTGACTTATTTGAATGTACTTCCGCATTATCCAATAATAAAGACATTTCTTTTGCTTACTTGCCCGAGTCATTTCCATTCACTCTGCATGAATCAAGCATATTTGACATCAGTTCAGCCAGAACTATTGCATTTAACTTGGGCAAACTTGAGAACCCCAAAGAAATTTTGATTGCAAGTGAAGTAACCTCCGAAGAGAGGGAGAAACTAGAACAAGTGTTGGTAAGATATGCCAAAGTATTTGCTTGGTCTTATGAGGACATGCCCGGGGTAGATAGAAACATTGCCCAGCACACAATACCAACTTATCCGAATATGAGGCCAGTAAAGCAGAAACTTCGACGGATGAGACCAGAATGGGCTGAGAAAGTCAGAGAGGAAGTTAAGAAGCAGATAGATGTGGGGTTCCTGGAAGTGGTAAAATACCCTGAATGGTTGGCTAACATAGTACCGGTACCGAAGAAAGATGGGAAGTCAGAATGTGTGTAGACTACAGGGATCTCAATAAAGCTTGTCCGAAAGATGATTTCCCTTTGCCGCATATAGATGTTCTGGTTGACAGTGCGGCTTTGTCCGGTATGTATTCATTTGCGATGTTTTCAGGGTACAATCAGGTTCTCATGGCTGAGGAAGATAAACACAAGACTGCATTTGTTACCGAGTGGGGTACCTATTGTTACAAGGTAATGCCGTTTGGCTTAAGAATGCAGGAGCTACTTATCAGCGGATGGCCACTACACTCTTCCATGACTTGATGCACAAAGAGATTGAGGTGTATGTGGATGACATGATGGTGAAATCAGAAACGAGAGTTGGCATATTGAGGCATTGGAAAGGTTCCTCCAGAGAGTTGACAGATACAACCTGCGGCTTAATCCCAAGAAAATGTGTTTGGGGTGACATCAGGGAAATTGCTTGGTCATACAGTGGGAATGGGCAGAATATAGGTAGACTCCGAAAAGATCAAGGCAATCACAGAAATGCCTGCACCAAATACAGAAAAGGAAGTCAGAGCATTCTTGGGAAAGATTCAGTACATCAGTCGGTCATTGCCAAGTTGACATCGGTATGTGAGCCTATCTTCAAACTGTTGAGAAAAGATCAGCCAGTGAGAGATGATGAATGAACAGTGTCAGACCGCCTTCGACAGAATCAGAGAGTACTTGGTAAAGCCTCCTGTATTGAAACCTCCGAGGCCGGGTAGACCTTTGATATTGTATTTGGCTATAGATCAGAAGCATTGGGAGGGTATTGGCAGAGGCAGAATTACCGGAACAGGAATGGGCCGCACAGATGAGATTTGATCAGTTGGTACTGTTGGATAGAAGAGAACGAAGTCTTGTATCACATGCAGTTGTATCAGAAGAGACTAGCCCGGGCATTCAACAAGAAAGTACGTCCACGAAGATCAGAAAGGGTGATTTAGTACTTAAGCAGTCGAGGCCGTCGACGACGGATCCGAGAGGGAAATTCAGGCCTAACTGGGAAGGACCTTACATCGTTCAGAAAGTCCTGGGAAATGGAGCAGTGAAGCTATCAGACTGGAAGGAAATGAATTCACGGAACCAATCAATGTCGACAGGTGAAGTTGTACTTTGCTTGAGAAGCCGTGGTCGCCAGCGGAAGACCTAACCCAACGGAATAGGAAAACTCCTGCACACATGCATACATGTAACCTATTGCATATTTTTGTGTTTGTTCTGTTTTGTGTAAACAGGTGTTGAAGACGGAAAAGAGCGAGCAGTAAGCCAATCGGAGATAGTAAAGGCACAACATTTGATATGGGCAGTAATCTGAAGATTGAGGTCCCAATGAAGTTAAGTTCCGGGTATGGGTCTCGGAGGGCGAAGCCCATATCGGCTAAGGAGCGAGGTTCCACTTTGTGTCAGCTTGGGGGCGAAGCCCATATCGGCTGAGGAGCGAAGCTCCACATCATCATTTTCGGGATGCGTCCCAGGGTCGAGGCCCATACTTTGTCAGCGGTATTGGGATGCGTCCCAGGGTCGAGGCCCCCGTTGTCGGTTGCAGCTATTGGGATGCGTCCCAGGATCGAGGTCCACTGCATCATCATATTCGGGATGCGTCCCAGGGTCGAGGCCCATACTTTGTCAGCGGTATTGGGATGCGTCCCAGGGTCGAGGCCCCCGTTGTCGGTTGCAGCTATTGGGATGCGTCCCAGGATCGAGGTCCACTGCATCATCATTTTTGGGATGCGTCCCAGGGTCGAGGCCCACATTTTGTCAGCGGTATTGGGATGCGTCCCAGGGTCGAGGCCCCCGTTGTCGGTTGCAGCTATTGGGATGCGTCCCAGGTTCGAGGCCCACATCATCAGCAGCATCGAGATGCGTCTCAGGATCGAGGTCCACTGCAGTATCAGCTCAGCTCGAGACAGCTAGCTAGCCAGGTAAGTAAAATGCATTGCATAACTTTGATAGGACTGTCACTGTCACACACTGCA
The DNA here is from genome assembly GCA_019454045.1 of Zanthoxylum bungeanum. NCBI lineage: Eukaryota > Viridiplantae > Streptophyta > Magnoliopsida > Sapindales > Rutaceae > Zanthoxylum > Zanthoxylum bungeanum. The sequence continues at coordinate 3,270 of SKCR01009846.1, forward strand.
CAAGCCTCATCAAAGTGGGGGCGACTGTAGGCATTGCATTTTCGCATGTGAAACCCGATGATGAGCCTCATTTGGAGGCACTACCTTTTGAGTCACGAAAGCCGCGGGAAACGGATATCGGAAGGGGAAATTCAGAATAAACAAGCTCACTGTCTTCGTTAGTGCTGCGTTCGCTACTTCGTTCGAACGGGAAACAGATTGCGGGCGTTCGTGTCGCGTTCGAGGAAGCGTTCGAACGGTGTCGGAATTCTGGTTTTGCTGCTAGCCTCACGCCCAGCCCATTTAGCCCCCAAAGCCCATAAAACACATCCCAAATTAAATAATAAATATTAAATTAAATATTAAACATTAAATAAAACATTTAAATCATTTACCAATTAAAATAAACAATTACCAACTTAAACTAAAATCATGCCCAAATTAAATATGTTATACACCTAAATTAAAAGATATATGCCAAATTAAAATCAACCTATAACAATTAAAGCCAATCATATATTTGACTTCCTAATCTAATGATACTTACCAATATAAAATATTTGTATTCCTGAACCAACACAAACTAAATATTACAACTTCCTAAAGTAAAATATTTTGTCCCCCCTCAATCCTTTGATTTCCTTATTTAAAACTAAATCATATCCTAATTTAATGCACACAAATCCCTTCCCTTGTAAACCCTAGCCATTCTCTATATAAACACCCCTAACCAAGGCCATCGTCGCCTTAACACATAGAATTCACACCCAAACTCTCTCAAAATCTCTCTAGACTCTCCACACACCCAAGACCAAACAAGCAAAGAGAAACACTTCACACATACCACAAGCAAGAAAACAGAAAGAACCACAAGCCACCTCCCCCCTGTAGCCGAAAACACCCTCTACACAGCAGCCCTCCACCACCGAAAATTACCACAAAAAACCACACCCTAAAAAACCCACTAAATAACCTCCTAAATCACCTTAACACAGCCCAAATCTAAAAAAAACAGTAACTTAGAAAACTACATAGATAACCTTAAAAATAATCACTTTTAATTGCACTAAGAGCCCACACAACTTGGAATAGTTCTTTGAAAACATTGAAACAGGTAGCCCGTGCAGTGAGCAGCAAACAGGAGCCGAATAGGAGCAGAACGAAGTTCGAACAATAAGCAAAGCAGCGAAGCAGTGAGCTAGGACGTTGAAAGGGACCAGAAAAGTTGCGGAGCTTTTTACCCCCCTTTCGATCTTCGTGGAACGTGAGTCCGAGAGACTTTTAAAAGGTTAGACCTGAGGGTATCTTTCACACTTGTTTTCCTTTTCCGCATTATTTATTAAGTATTTCTTGTATGATTGTAATGGCTGAAATGGTGTTGTGATTTTTGAGTATGTAAATATGCATGAATTATGAGATGTAATATGTCGTGGGCATTAGATGAAGAGAGATGTGTCAACTCTCGCGGTATATCGGATGGAAACCCGGACATAAATTTCATAGCCGATTCGAATGGACGGTAATATGATCTGTACTCGGGCCACAACTCCACGTACCGCTTGAGTAAACGGCACCATCTCTCTTTCGTTGTGTTGCTTTGTGTTTATTTAGTTTTCTCTTGAATTCAATATATTGTTTATTTTTGTATGATTCAACCAAGCGCATGGGCTTAGTGAGTTAGTCCAAGGTCCTCCATTTGTGAGACAAAGAGCCGAAAAGGCCACCTTCGTGACACTACTTCGCCGCGCGGTTGATGTATGTTCGGTTGGACGCAAGATACGTTCAATCGAGCATACTTAGTTTGATATTATTATCTTTACTTTCGTATGTATAAGTCAATCGAGCGCATGGGCTTAGTAAGTGTGTTGTGAGATCCCCTATGGGGAGGGGCTAAAAGCCCTTTACCACGATGCTTTGCCGCGCCGGTTGACGTGTGTTCGGATTGGATGTAAGATGCGTTCAATCGGGCATACTTGGTTGATATGATTGGTTCTATTCTTGCATGTGTGATATGACGCGCATGGGCTTAGCATGTTGGTCTAAAGGTCCTCTCTTGAGAGATCAAGAGCCCCAAAAGGTCACCTTTACGGCAGTGCTTCGCCGCGCCCTTTTATTTTCCGTTTATGTATTGCATCAGGTCCGTGTCCGTTCGAACGCGTTCACGAACGCAACTCGAACGCGCATGTGTTTTTGCCTTATTATGTGTCAGGTCTCGTATCCGTTCGAACGCGTTAACAAACGCCATACGAACGTGAGCTCTCTGTCTCATCTCCGTTCGAACGCGTTTACGAACGCTACTCGAACATGAGCATTCTGTCTCGTCTCCGTTCAAACGCGTTTACGAACGCTACTCGAACGTGAGCATTCTGTTTCATTTCCGTTCGAACGCGTTTACGAACGCTACACGAACGCACACACACTGAACTGAGTCTGTCTTATTATATTCATGCATAATTGCCTATTAGTGATCTTTCTTTTGCAAATGTGTCACAATTCGTATGTTATGTCATGATAACATTTGAGCATTATTTCTTGCGGTATATCGGATGGAAACCCAGACGTAAATTCCGTAGCCGATTCCAAATGGACGGTAGTGGTAGTGCGGTCTGTACTTGGGCCACAATTCCACGTACCACTTGAAAAGTGCCCATATGTGTGCTTGTATGGTTAATATGTGTGCTTGTATTTTTTTCCTGAATGTGATATGCAAGCAAAGTTGTATGTTAGTTGCTATCTTGATATATGTTAAGCATGCAAATTTAAATGTAAGATATATGTGAAATACATGTATATTTAGACGCATATTTTATTTTATAAATGTGGATTTAGAAGCATGATACCCTTAGGATAAGTGTACTTCAGCTTGTTTAAATTATTATATGAATCCTTTCATTACAAATGACATGAGTAAGGGACCATTCCGAACCCAGCGGTTTGAGGTCTTCCTTGCGAGGGGGTGAGTGCGGCCTTAAATCTTTGTCCCGGTTCACACCGGGTGGCGACTCCATGTTATGTGATCCTTCCCAACTAGCCGCGAGCCTAGGAACGGCGTCGCTCAGTTTCTGTGTCCTACACCAGGGTCGAGGCCCACATCAGCATCAGTTTGGGGGCGAGGCCCATAACAGTCTGAGGGCGAGGCCCATATCAATTTGAGGGCGAGGCCCAGTTCAGTATCAGTTCGAGGGCGAGGCCCATATCAGTTAAGGGCGAGGCCCATATCAGTTGGGGTTGAGGCCTACATCATATCAGCATCAGCATCAGTTTCGGGGATGAGTCCCAAGGTCGAGGCCCACATCAGTTCATGATCAGTATCAGCCGGGTATGGCATTATGGGGGCGGGGCCCACATCATTTCAGGATCAGTATCAGCCGGGTATGGCATTATGAGGGCGGGGCCCACACCAGTTCAGGATCAGTTTCTGCCGGGTATAGCATTCTGGGGGCGGAGCCCACATCGGTTCAGTATCAGTATTTGCCGGGTATGGCGTTCAGAGGGCGGGGCCCACATCAGTTCCGGATTAGTATCAGCTGGGTATGGCAGCCTGGGGGCGGGGCCCACATCAGCTCAGATCAGTTTATGTCGGGAATGGCATTCAGGGGGCGAGGCCCATACTACATCAGTTTCAGTTTCTGCCGGGAATGGCATTCAGGGGGCGAGGCCCACATTATTTCAGTATGAGTTCATCCGAGAATGGAGCACAGTTCGAGAATGAACAAGCCGAGAATGGTAATCCGAGAATGGATCAGAGTTCGAAAGTGAACAAGCCGAGAATGGTAATCCGAGAATGGATCAGAGTTCGAGAATGAACAAGCCGAGAATGGTAATCCGAGAATGGAGCACAGTTCGAGAATGAACAAGCCGAGAATGGTAATCTGAGAATGGATCAAAGTTCGAGAATGAACAAACCGAGAATGGTAATCCGAGAATGGATCAGAGTTCGAGAATGAACAAGCCGAGAATGGTAATCCGAGAATGGACCAGAGTTCGAGAATGAACAAGCCGAGAATGGTAATCCGAGAATGGATCAGAGTTCGAGAATGAACAAGTCGAGAATGGTAATCCGAGAATGGAGCAGAGTTCGAGAATGAATTCGCCGAAAATGGCACTCCGAAAATGGAGCTTGGTCGGGTTCGGAAATGGACTATCATCATATCAGCAACGCCTCGAAAATAGGGTTTAGCATGCCGAAAATGGCACTCCGAAAATGGAGCATGGTTCGAAAATGGACAATCATCACTACTGCGACACTCTAGGTACGGAGACGCAACTGCAACACCTCAGGTACAGGGTTTAGCATGCCAGGTACAACATAATCAAATCAACTCTGCGGTATTCCGGGTATGGAGAAATCAGATCAGTTCTGCCAGGTACGGCACTCCAGGTATGGAGAAATCAGATCAGTTCTGCCAGGTACGGCACTCTGGGTATGGAGACATCATATTATTCTGCCAGGTACGACACTCCGGGTATGGAGATATCAGATCAGTTCAGCCAGGTACAGCACTCCAGGTACGGAAATGCAACTGCAACATCCTAGGTACGGGGTCAGCACTCAGACATTTGTGGCACTCTAGGTACGGAGGCGTCACTGCGACACCCTAGGCACGGGGTTAGCATTCAAACATCTGTGGCTCTCTAGTTATGGAGGCGTCACTGCGACACCCTAGGTACGGGGTTAGCACTCATACATCTGTGGCTCTCTAGGTACGGAGGCGTCACTGCGACACCCTAGGTACGGGGTTAGCATTCAAACATCTGTGGCTCTCTAGGTACGGAGGCGTCACTGCGACACCCTAGGTACGGGGTTAGCATTCAAACATCTGTGGCTCTCTAGGTACGGAGGCGTCACTGCGACACCCTAGGTACGGGGTTAGCACTCATACATCTGTGGCTCTCTAGGTACGGAGGCGTCATTGCGACACCCTAGGTACAGGGTTAGCATTCAAACATCTGTGGCTCTCTAGGTACGGAGGTGTCACTGCGACACCCTAGGTACGGGGTTAGCACTCATACATCTGTGGCTCTCTAGGTACGAAGACGTCACTGCGAAACCCTAGGTACGGGGTTAGCACTCATACATCTGTGGCACTCTAGGTACGGAGGCGTCACCGTGACACCTAGGTACAGGGTTAGCATCATCACTGCGGCACTCTAGGTACGGAGACGCAACCGCGACGCCCTAGGTACGGGGCTTAGCACCATCGACTCAACACAGCAGGTAAACCAGGTGGCAGCTGGCGAGCCAGGTAAGTAAAAATGCATTGCACGAACTTTGATAGGATTGTCACTGGCACACACTGAACAAATCCCATCAAAGTGGGGGCGACTGTAGGCACTGCATTTTTGCATGGTAAGTCCCGATGATGGTACCTTGTACGGAGGCAGTCTCCTTTATGTCGCGGGAGTCGCGTGAATCGAACGCCGGAATGGCAAAGTCAAGAATTGACTTTTTGATGGATTTTGTTCGCTCGTTTGCTTCGGGTTCGTCGTCGCCTTTTCCTTTCAGAATTATCCTTCGCTCGGAATCTTATCCTCGCTCTTTCTCACACCTTTTCTCTCTCTCTAACTTTCCTTGCTTGTGACCCTTCAACTTCCATGCAAAATTAAAATTCACCAACCAATAAAATTAATTTGAATTAAATTAAATCATTAAAATTACCAACCAATTAAATAAAATTTTAACATAAATAACGGAGAATTAAAACACAAAATTAAAATACACCCTTCGCACATTCCATACACACACATAAATTAACAACTTAACAAATCAAAAGATTCCCTCCAAATACTCCACGCCCATTTGACAAACAAAACCAAAAATATTTCCCCACCAATTCACCAAAATTCGGCCATCCTCCATGCACACAACTCGCCCCATGCCACCTTATCTCTACTTTCTTTTCTTTTTTATTTTATTCAAACCATCACATGCCAAAAGCCATTGCCCACCTTTTTTTATTCTCTCTCCAATTACTTTAACCTTTTCCAAAACACCTTCACAAACCACAACAAGCCCCACGTACCTTTCTTTTTGACAACAAACAAGGCATTCATCCACCATTTTCAAAGGCTCCATGTGACACCCATCATCTCCACCGTTTAGTTTTTGTTTTTTCCCAAATTAAACCCTTCATTCACGCCCTTGATCCCTAGAACGATGCACCAAGAGAGGCCATTTGGCCTCATCACTCTAGACCTCATGGAACACATCGGGGGAGCCTCATCACACCAACACACGACCACCATCATCTTCATCCTCTAATCATCATCTTCATCATTCTCGACTGGGATCTTCAGCCTCATCAATAATCATTTTCTCTCACCATCACCATGATCATCACCAGCCCCTAAAGACACTGCACACTTCATCCCATGCACAACCTCTCGACAAACAGCCCCTATCTTGATCAACAAACACAGACCACGCCCCTGTCTTCATCTCCTGGACGTACGCTGCAGTAGGGAAAGACACATGTACCTTTAGGAGTTCACGCAGAAAAGAGATACACGCACCCTGGAAACAGCCATCTTTCTCCACTCCCATGCACGCCTCTGCAGTCCCAAAATTCTTCCAAGTTCACGTACAGCAACCCCCTAACTCCATGAATAAATATTAACCTTCAACATCAAAGTGTAAGCCACGCTCAGCCCTCCATTCACTAAAGTCCCCTCTCGGCAGCAGACACCCCTTCAACACAACCAGCAGCTCACGTAAAAAGACATAAGCCTTCAAACTACCACACTCTTCACGCATATAAACCCATCATGGACTTCGACACTTTAAACAAAAAAAACTAACTTTAATCCACGCCCAGCAGCCCCTAGAAACCCTCCGCATAAACCTTCCCTATTGCAGCTCTCGGCCACTCTCTGGACCTTCTCTCTTATCCCTCTCACGCAGCTCCCTCACAAATGAACAATAAACCCCAGCTCGTTCTATAAGTCTCTCCACATGCACGATCTCACCAAATAAAGTACCCTCTACGTGATAACAAGCAAAGGAACCACAACTCTCGACTCACACAAACAAAGCAAACCAGCCCCTTCATCAGCTTTCGCCTCTCGCCTTTCACCTCTCATTACATACGCACAGATCAACCAAAGTAATCAGCTCACTGATGCCCTTTAATGGCCAAAAGCCCTCATCACACATCAACACCTTCATCCAACAACAGCCCTAACCACCATCATATATAGCCTCACGCCACTGCCCCTCTCCATTCAGCCACGATAAAAGCCCCCCAGCATGTCTCCCATTCACGGCACCAAAGGAGAGAGGATACACGCACCAAAGGAGAATAGTCTTCAACACAGTAGCCCCCATCACGCCTAACTCACTGCATCCAGCCGCTCTATCTCACGCATATTACCCTCATGAAACTGACTCCCATAAACCAGTCTTGAAACCGAGCCCAAAACCCACGTGAATAACTCACTCACAGTACCTCAAACCGAGAATAAATAATCCAAGAGAGAGATGAGAATTTGAATTGAAAAAAGAGAGAAAACAGCGAGTGAAAAATAAAAAGAAAAATACAAAAAAATGACGAGTGGAAATAACGAGTGAAACGGTGAAAATGACGAGTTGAAACAGTGAAAAAATGGAAAAAACAGCAAACTGTAACCGCGGGTGAAAACAGTGAAAATAGCGGACCCATTGAAAGCGGAGAAAACAGCAGAAACAGTGAACCTGTGGAAACAATGGAAACATCAAATCCGTTGAAAACAGATAAAACAGTGAAAACGGCGAACCCGGACAAAACAGCGGAAAAAGCGCATCAGTGAGAACAGTGGAATGATAACCCTTTCGGCACCGCGGAACGCACTCCCGGACAGCGACTAAAAGGTAAGACCTGAGGGCACCCTTTGTTACTTTACTGTTACAGACGCAGCGTATTCGGTTGACGTCAGATACGTCTAATCGGGTATGTGAGGTCCTACATTAACAGTGGCCAAGTTACTGGCCCACATGTTTATTTTTGTATTTGTTATGTTATGAAAACTCACTTTCGAAGCATGTGTGAATTTAAATGTAAGATTTATTTTTATGAATGTGAATTAGGTTGAGTTATCATTGTTGTACATGTGTTAAGTAATTTGATTAATATTGCACAAATCAAAACTACAGGGACGGAATAAGGCGCCACGGCCCCATTTGAGAAATAAAGCAAGAGTAGACAAATGTTGACCAAGTCAAAGATGCTAAACACGTGGGGCCCTGCCTTGTGTTAGTGTTTCAATTGCCAAAACCAAAAAAACAAGAGAGAGCTTCACGTGAACTAAAAAAAGAAAGAAGAGTTTGGAGAGAGAAAGCAGCCAACTTGAATAAAACAAAAGGAAGTGAAAAAAAAGGAAGTTACGTGGGCCGATACAAGTTGCATTAGGTTTAAATTGCTTTGTGTATAAATTGCATGGAAGCTGCGCAAGAATAAAAAAATAAGCAGTGGCCGAGAGGGGCTGCTTGTGAGCAAATCTAAGGCCGAGAGCAAAAAGAAAATATTTGTGAAGAGAGCAGTGCCGAGCCAGAGGCTAGTGCCAAGAGCGAGAAGAAATCAGACCCAGACACTGGACGCGGAGCAGTGATGATCCAGAACGACAATTCTTCCATCCCAGGCTATTTTATTTATTTTATGGGAAAACTAATCTCCTAGGCAAAGCTAGGGATGAACTCTTTGGTTTAGCTTTATCATTTTTGTTTTGATTCCTAAGACCTTTAATCGTTTAATAAAATTGATTTTTATTATTTTCTCTTATCTTTTATATTTATTAATCCAGGACATTATGTTTTGTCAAATCCCATATAGATCCAGTCATGATTCTTCTATGTGTGGTTGCGAATTTAATGTGACTGGTAAAGTTGTTTTGCGTGTTGGCTTCTGCTTGACAGTACTGCTGAGGGTAATTGTCGACGTTAGATAGCTCGTAACGTGACTTTTGTGTGCATTAACATAGAGAAAATAATCATTAATTACCTTAGATTTGAATATGTGTAGAATTGAATATGTTCCGGTTGGTGGTTGGGATGTGAAAAAACCCTCAGCTGAGTAGTAATAGGAATAATAACTGAATATATGAGTCTTGATGCAAGAGGGATCCGGACGCTTTGCTGCTTTCTCTTGCCAAGTAGGTTTCATTACCTTTTTTATTATTTATTTATCTTACTTTAATTATCAATTTATTCATTTTCTTTATTTATAGTTACCGTTAACGTTTTTTGTTTGAGTAAATTAGTTCCTTAAACCATCTCTCTGAGGAATCGACAACCCCAGTTCCTATAATGCGATAACCGCAAGTCATATTTTGGGCGTAATATCAGCACACCATTTAAACATAAATAACTATTATTAAAGTTTGAGTTGGAATCTCCCACCGCTTTTGCTGAAACAGCATCCCCTGTCCCAACTCTCATGGTGAAGCTACCTTCAGCAAGGTCCCTCCATGAGTCAAGTAGCTGTAAAGAACAACAAACATGGTTAGTGGCACCAGAATCAACAATCCATGGATTTATCATCCTCCACCAAAAGAGACTCAATGGCAAGTAAATCATATGTACCTGTGTTTTTCTTCTCTTTAAGCTCAGCAAGGTATTTTGGACAATTCCTTTTCCAATGCCCTTGTTGTTCACAATGGAAATATTTTCCTTTGGCATTGGTTCCTTTGGAGCTTTTGTTGTTTTTCTTTTTCATTGGTTTTGCCTTTCCCTTCCAATTACCTTTCTTCTTTTTCTTAGCAGATTTAGATGACTTGGCAACATTTGCCTCGACATTGGGCCTATGAGCACTGTTCATAACGGACTCGTAATTGGTGAGCTCATTTAGCAGTTCAGTCAACATAAAAGTCAATTTGTTCATAGAACAATTGCTTTTAAACTGTAAGAAACTCTTCGGAAGGGTTTCCATGATCATTGTCACTTGGCTTTGCACATTAATACGTGCACCATGAGTTTCAGCCATATTAAAATGAGCCATCATCCTTAACACATATCTCGGACTGATGTGCCTTCCTTCATTCTAGCAGTCAATACAGAGGTAATTGCCTCATGTTGTTGCCGGTCTGAAGGTTGCCCAAACATGTTCTATAATGACTGTATAATCATTGATACTGTCGCTATAGGCTCATGCTGTGTAGTAAGAACCTCAGACATGGATGCTATCAAATCACTATGGGCTTTCTCATCAGCTTTAATCCAATTATTATAGGCATTTCGTGCAGCTCTCCCAGTATTAGGTGCTGGCTCAGGAGGACATTCCTCCATTAGGACAAATTAAGGTCTTCGCATACCAAAATAGCATTCATGTCACTTTTCCATTTAACATAATTATCCCCGGTTAATTTTTCTTGTTGTTTGATAATGGAGATTATTGTAGATGTCGTGGCTGAAAATAATAAACATGTATTCATCATTCATTCATCGCATATTGAAATTGTCAAACATTTAGGCATAAAATTAAACATGATGCATGAACAATGTATAATGAATTACAAACCTAAAAGAATTACTATGCCACGATTATCTATCATCCCACAAATAAGTGCCGCCGTAGGGTATGTCAAGTATTTGCATGATAGATTGAGACATTCTCAATTGATTAATATATCTGAAATAACTCTTATTCCTATATTAATCAACTACCGTTATTTTGATCAAGGAAGCTTTGATTAACAACTTAACCATTCCTTTGTGAGTGTGACCCATTATTTCGAAACCCTTGGACTTAAATAGTGAAGTGCCGCAGTAGGGTAGGTCAAATCACCAAATATATCTAGAGTCCATATCCTTTCGGAATCCAAACCTAATATTGACCTAAAAAGGACACCACCCGTGGGGGACGGACGAAAGCAAAGCCGTCTCGAGACGCCTATTGAATCTCACGTTTCTGGATAACAATGGAGATCACGGGATATATTGCGGCATATCCCTCTCCCACTCACTATTTTGAAGTTTAAGATTTCTATCTCACTAGTTTCTAATGTATTAAGATTATGCTTGGCTAAAACATATCATTATTAATTCTAGTGGATAATTAGTGATGTAACCAATTTTAAAAGTTTAAATTTTATTCACTAATGCTTATTAGTCTCTACTAATCATTAACTTAATTAAACTAATTTAATCAAGTTTCTTAAGTGATCTAATTAATTTTAACAATTAAAATATTAGTTCACTTATAGGTTTTAAAGTTTTAGAATTCAACTAATGGACTATATGTCATTAACCATTTAATAGATAAAAGTACGTTATTTACTCCAAAGGTACGTGGAATTGTATCCCGAGTTCAAACCAAAAGTACCATCCAATCGGAAGTGGCTATGGAATTTATATCTGGGTTTCCATCGATATACCAAGGAAAATAATGTGCTCATAATGTCCATTTGTTCTTAAACTTGAATTCCTAATTTTTAAACCTTTAAACCAATTAATCTTATTAATTCGTTTACAAGCATCTTATATTCTAATTTAACTTTTAAATTTACATAAAATCATATTTTATAACTTGAATATCATGCATGTCTACATGTTATGGCATGTGAAAATGAAAGAGTAGGCACCCTAGGCTATATGACATGTTAATAAAACAATTTAAAACACACATATATGCCCAGGTTAGGCTGAAAATGTTTGTGTTTCATTATTTGGGCGTTCGAATGTTTTCCAGGCAGTAGCAAAATGTTTGAGTTTCGTTTGACGGGCGTTCGAACGAAATCGGTCTGGTGTCAAAACACTAGAAATTCATTACTCCGTTCGGGAGCTTCCCGAGTTCGTTTTGGTCCCCATTTTTTTCTAAGGACTCGTAACAGAATGAAGTTTCACATACATACATAAATTGTGTTAACCGGTATAGGAAACAGAACTTGGGCGACGCATGCTGTTCTAGGCTCTCGGACTAGTTGGGAGTACGGAGTAGCCCGAGGGGGACTAAACCGGAGAATAATGGAGTCGCCACCCGGTGTGAACCGGGAAAATAAGATTTAAGGCCGCACTCACTCCTCGCAAGGGAAGACCTCAAACCGTTGGGTTCGAAATGGTTCTTGTAGGCATTGTATTTTTGCATATCAGCCCGATGACGAGTCTCGTATGGAGGCACTACCTCTTTGATTGTGAAAGCCGTGGGACACAGACGTCGGAAGGGAAAAGTTGGAAATCAGCATTTGGTCGGATTTAACTCGCTTGTTTCACTTCGGGTTCGCTTGTTGGACCTCTATTTTAAAACACACCAAACCCATTAAAACACTTCTCACAAATTAAATAATTAAAACATTTAAAATACATGTCACAAATTAAATTAAAATTAAATTAAATTAAATTAAATCAAATTCACAAATTTAAATCACCTTCCTAAATTAAATTAAATTTAAATCACATTCACAAAATCTCAGCCACAAGTGAATTGCATGCACAGAACGCTCACAAGAGCCTGCCATCAAGCCGCGCTCACAATCACCACGAGCCCACTAGACTCTCAACCAAATAAGCCAACTGCCGAGCTCCTTACATGACACCTGCTCCCTATGCCTTCACTCACGCATTTAGTAGCCCCACGCACTCAACAAACCTGCCTCACGCCTCCACTCAGCCTCTCTCACCAAGACCTCACCTTCACGCATCACACACGGCACCTACACTAAAAACGCACACAAGCCAAACACTCCACGCCACATAGCTCCTGGACCATTCATCCGCACTTCACGCCATAATCTATAAATGCCATAACACAGCTTAATGTTAGCCTTCACGCCTGGCCACCTAGCAAACCACACGTCCCCCTAATTACTGCACACAGTCTCACAGCCCCTTTGATCGCACCTTGCCACTTCAAACCACTCACCAGCCCACGTTCTGCCTTGCCAATTCACGCCAAAGCTACACAAAAGGTACCCTGCCATCCTCAAATCAAACGCAACTAACTGCCAAAAACTGTCGCCTAAAGCACTTTCCTCACTGCCCAAAACTGCACGTATTTACTCCCCTAAACTGCCAAAAACTGCTGCCTTAAACTTCCTTCAACTGCCCTCCAGAACAAGGCTTCAACACACCTAAAACTGCACGTATTTAGTCCCCTAAACTGCCCAGTAAACTGCATACTAAACTACCTTGTTCACCACACAAATAAGCCCTAAAACTGTCCAGAAAAATTGCCCAAAAAACTATCCAGAAAACTGCTAAAAAATAGTCAAAAAAAACTGCATTCTTACCACCTAAAAGCCGCAAAATAGTAAGCCTAATTCGTGACCAGAAAAAGCAGTGAAACTGAGGAAAAAACAGTGGCCCGAACATCAAAACAGCGAGGAAAGACGTTGAGCTAGTAAATCGAAAAAGTACTGGATCATTCACCCTTCCAACGGACGTGTAACGCCCTTTCGTGAGACGACAAAAGAGGTTAGACCTGATGGTACCTTTTTATTTATTATCTTTTATTTATTTTTAAAAGTATTATTGCATGAGAGTCGTTTGAGGCATGATGTGATTGTTGGATGAGCGGAATAAGTGTTTCCTCTCGTGGTCTATAGGATGGAAACTTTGACGTAAATTTCGTAGCCGATTTCGAATGGACGGTATTGCGGTTTGTACTCGGGATACAACGCCACGTACTACTCGAGAGACATATATTTTGTTCCATTCAAACTTGTATTTGAGCATGCTATAGTTCGTTGATTATTTATTCATTAATTAAAGCATGATTTAGTTTAGTTCGTTATTTATTTCCAAAGCATAATTATGTTATTGTTTGTGCATGGTATTTTGTTTAGTTTATATTTATGTTTAAGTAGTTATTTGTTTATTTTGATTTAATGGTTCAATGTGTTCATTGTTTGATGTTGTGTGCTTGCCACATGCAAACTTAGATTAGGAGTTATTTTGATGAAAGCATATTAGATCTAAGTCACCTTTGAGTATAGATGTCGCGTAGATTCGGTTAGTTTATTGCACAAATCATATCATCACAAGTGATATAAGTAAGGGACCATTCTGAACCCAACGGTTTGAGATCTTCCCTTACGAGGGGTGAGTGCGGCCTTAAATCTTATTTTCCCGGTTAACACCAGGTGGCGACTCTAATATTCTCCGGTTTAGTCCCCCGCGGACTACTCCGTACTCCCAACTAGGCCGCGAGCATAGGACAGCTTGCGTCGCCCAAGTTCTGTGTCCTACAGTCCCTTACTTATGTTACTTGTGATGATATGATTTGTGCAATAGACTAACCGAATCTACTCAACATATATGCTCAAGGGTCACTTAGGTCTAATAAGCATTCATCAAAATAACTCCTAATCTAAGTTTCCATGCTTGAAAGTAAGACTTTAAACGGCAAACACATAATATCACATAATGAGCACATTGAACCATTAAACCAAAATAAACAAATAACTATTTAAACATAAACATAAACAAAACAAAATATCATCCATAAAATATCATAATCATGCTTTGGAAATAAATAACAAACTAGAGTAATGCATGCCTTAAACAATAAATATTCTACGAACTACATCATGCTCAAATACAAGTTTGGATGAAACGAAATATGTGTCTCTCAAGTGGTACGTGGCGTTGTATTCCGAGTACAAACCGCACTACCGTCCATTCAGATTCGGTTACGGAATTTATGTACAGGTTTCCATCTGATATACCATAAAAAGAGAACACATATTCCGCCCATCCAACATTCACATCATGCCTCAAGAAATGAATCTCATGCGATAATATTTTAAAATAAATAAAATAAACGAAACATAATAAATAAAAAGGTACCCTCAGGTCTAACCTCTTTTGTCGTCTCATGAAAGCGCGTTACACGACTGTTGGAAGGGTGGATGATCCGTAACTCTTCCAATTCGTTAACTCAACGTCTTTCCTTGTTGTTTTGCTATTCGGGCTGCTGTTTTTGGTCCGTTTCGCTGCTGTTTTTCTGCTGTATTTCAGGTCATTGTTTTGGTTGTTTAGAGGACTGTTTTGGTGATTTTTGGTGGGCAATTGGTTGCGATTTTTTGTGATTTTTTACTGGGGTTCTGTGCAGTTTTTTAATGCAGTTTTGGGGTGATTTCTGGAATATTTTAAGGTTTAAATAGGCTTGAAAAACTAGTAGTGTAGTGGGGTATTTGTGCGGCAGTGAAGGTGGAGTGCAGTGAGCGTTTAGGCTTTATTTTGGTCGTGCAGTGGGCAGTGAAGTGGGGGGTTGTTTGGCGTGACTTTGGGGCTGTGTTTGGGGCTGTTTTAAGGTCAGTTTCTGCGTGAATTAGGGGCTGTGATGGGGACTAGATACGGAAATGGGGCTGTGTGTAAGGGTGATGTGCGTAAATGGGGTAGAGTGAGGATGGTGTTCACGGCAAGGCTAGGGCTTAGGACTTGGTGTATGCGGAAATGGGAGAGAGTCTTAGGTGTCTTAGGCGTGAATATTGTGTCTCCATTCTGTGAATATACTCCTCTTGAATGTGTTGGTGAGGTGTCATTTTTATAGGCAAAAGGGGTGATGGCTTTCCTTATTCGAATATGGGAAGGATTTCTCATTGATAGTGACATCTCCTAATTTGTATCTCATAAGGAATGAATCTCCTTATTTAGGATGGTATTTGGTTTTGATTAGGAAAAGGATCTATGAGATTTCTTTTAATTATGAAGGGATTTGACTTGATTTTAGCATGTGTTAAATGTGCATATCCCTAATCTATGAGGCTATGGGCGTGAATAAGGCTCCATGGGCGTGGGCTTTGGTCATTTGGGTAGGCTTGGGTGTTTAGGTTTGGTTTATGGTTCGGTAAGTGGTTTACAGGGTTTTGGGCCGAGGGTAAGCTTTGAAACAGAGATCCAACAAGCAACCGAAGCTAAACAACTGGATTAAATCCAACAAAAAATCCATTTTCAAACTTTACCCTTCCAACGTCCAATTCCCGCGACTTTCACAACTAAAGAGATAGTGCCTCTATACGAGACTCGTCATCGGGCTGATATGCAAAAATACAATGTCTACAGTCGCCCCCACTTTAATGGGACTTGTGCAGTTGATGACAATGACAATCCTATTAAAGTACGTGCAATGCATTTTTACTTACCTGGCTCGCCAGCTGCCACCTGGTCTGCCTGCTGTGTTGAGTTGATAGTGCTAAACCCCGTACCTAGGGCGTCGCGGTTGCGTCTCCGTACCTAGAGTGCCGCAGTGATGATGTTGGTTGTACCATACCTACCGTGCTAACTCCGTATCTAGGGTGTCGCAGTGACGTCTCCGTACCTAGAGTGCCACAATTGTCTGAATGCTAACCCCGTACCTAGGGTGTCGCAGTTGCGTCTCCGTACCTAGAGTGCCGCAGTTGTCTGGATGCCGTACCTGGCATGCTAACCCCGTACCTAGGGTGTCGCAGTTGTCCACATAGTCCGATCTGAGTTAAGTTGTACTGTGGGTCTTGTTCCCAATCTGAGTTAAGTTGTGCTGTGGGTCTTGTTCCCAATTGTTGGAACACAGAAACTGGGCGACGCATGCTGTCCCGGGCTCGCGGCCCGGTTGGGAGTACGGAGTAGCCACGTGGGACTAAACCGGAGAATAGTGGAGTCGCCACCCGGTGTGAACCGGGAAAATGAGATTTAAGGCCGCACTCACCCCTCGCAAGGGAAGACCCCAAACCGTTGGGTTCGGAATGGTCCCTTACTTATGTCACTTGTAATGAAAGGATTTATATAATAATTTAATCAAGCTTAAGCAACACTTATTTCCAAGAGTATCATGCTTCTAAATTCACATGTATAAAATAAAACTTGCATCTAAATTCACATGTATTTTGCATCTAAGATGGCATGCTTGAAAGTACATCAAAGTAGCAACGAACAAACGACTTTATTGGCATATTACGAAAACACAAGCACACATACTAACCATACAAGCACACATGTGAGCACTTTCCTAAGTGGTACGTGGAATTGTATCCCAAGTACAGACCGCACTACCGTCCATTCGGAATCGGCTACGGAATTTACGTCTGGGTTTCCATCCGATATACCACAAGAAATAATACTCATGTGTCATCATGACATTGGTATATGAATTGTAATACGTTAAACTAATACTAAGGTAAATGATGCAACCAATGGAATAAACATGCTTTTCATTATGATGCGTACTAAGATAAGAATGACTACATGGGATTTCACAATACATGCATGAATGGTATGGTTGGTTGGTCAAGGCAGTGGGGACGTGTTGCGTGTTTGGAGGGGTATTGGGCTACTGTTTTATGCGGTTTTGAGGGGGGATCTGAGCAGTTTGCTGTGCAGTTTCAGGGTGTTCTCTGGACAATTTTAAGGGTTTTTTAGACAGTTTCAATTGCTATTTTACTGGCAGTTTCGGGGCAGTATTTTTGGTGATATGGATGCGGTTTTCTAGTTGGTTTTTGCGTGTTTCAGGGGATGGTTTGCTGGGATATTTTGCGTGTTTCAGAGGCTGCAGTGAGGGATGAATGGAAGTTGTAGGCATTGCATTTTCGCATAACACCCGATGAGGAGTCTTATATGGAGACAACTCCCTCTTAGTCATAAAAGCCGCGGGAAAAGAACGTTGGAAGGGTAAAGTTGGAAAACACAGTTTTGATGGATTTATTCGAGTTGTTTCGCTTCTGTTGCTTGTTATACCTCTCTTTCTAAGCTTATCTTAGGCCCAAAATCCCCATAGACCACATACCTAACCCAAACCAAGCCCAAATACCGAAGTCAACCCAAGTCAAACCAAGTCAAACCAAACTTATGCCCATTGGACATGATTCACGCCCATTGCCCTTTATTTAGGTAATTGCACATTAATCACATGTTTAAATCTTGTAAAATCCTTACCTAAATAAAAGAAATTAAATAAAATCATTACCAAATCGAATCCAATCCCAAATCCTAATTAGGAGATGCATTCCTTATTAGAAACCAATTAGGAGATTCCTTCCTAATCTAAAAAGGAAAGCCTTTTCCCTTTGCCCATAAAAAGAGGCCTTTGCCCCCATTCACAACCCTAGCTCAGATACATCCCTCAAGCACCTTGTGAAGCCCTCCTTGCACGCCCAAGCATCCCCCAAGACCTACCATTGCCGCATTCCTGAAGCAAAGAAACCACCCTAAGGCCGCATATCCCCCTTCTCCTTAATACCTCTCACGCCCAAGCCACAATCACACCCTTCCTTTGCCAACTTCAAACCACCATTCACAGCCCTAAATTACCCTAAAATAAACCTTATTTCCAGCCCCTGAAGTACCGCAAAAAGCACCCCCAAAGCACCCCCAAAGTAGCGCCAAAACAGCCCCTGAAAACGGCTTCACTGCACTGGTGGACTGCCACGTTTTGCATTCTGTTCAGGTCAGTTTCCTTGCGTCTTTAGCCCACCAAAACCATCCTAAAACTATCTTAAAACCATCCAAAAAATCTCCAAAAAGTGTCCCCAAAAAAATCTTTACAAACGCACCTCCCGAGACCACCAAAATCACCCAAAACAGTCCACTAAACGCCCGAAACAGTGACCTGAAACGCAGCGACCAAACGGCGGTGAAACGGAGATAAAACAGCAGCCCAAGCATCAAAACAACAAGGAAAAACAGTGAGCAAACAATTTGGAAAGGTATCGGATCATTCGCCCTTCCAACGGACTTGGAACGCGCTTCCAAAGATCGACAAAAGAGGTTAGACCTGAGGGTACCTTTTACTTATCTTTATTCTCTATTTTATTTATTTTTGATATATAATTGCATGAGAGTCGTTTGAGGCATGATTTGATTGTTGGATGGGCGGGACATGTGTTCCCTTTTGTGGTATATAGGATGGAAACCCGGACGTAAATTCCGTAGCCGAATCCGAATGGATGGTAGTGCAGTTTGTACTCGGGATACAACGCCACGTACCACTTAAGAAACATATGTTTTGTCCCATCCAAATTTGTGTTTGAGCATGTTGTAGTTTATAGGTTGTTTATTTATTATTTTAAGCATGATTTATTTTGGTTTTGTTATTAAATTTTGAAGCATGATTGCGTTATTTAGACATGTTATTTCGTTATTCTTTATGCATGATACCTAGTTTAGTTTATGTTCATGTTTGAGCAATTATTTGTTTTGTTGGTTTGATGGCTTAATATGTTCAATATATGGTATTGCGTGTTTATTGTCTAAAGACTTACTTTCAAGCATGCAAACTTAGATTAGGACTTAGTTAGCGAATGCATGTTAGATCTAAGTGACCTTTGAACATGATTATTGAATACATGCGGTTGATTTAATGCACAAAATATATCATCACAACGACATAAGTAAGGGACCATTCCGAACCCAATGGTTTGAGGTCTTCCCTTGCGAGGGGTGAGTGCAGCCTTAAATCTTTGTCCCGGTTCACACCGGGTGGCGACTCCATTATTCTCCGGTTTAGTTCCCCGCGGACTACTCCGTACTCTCAACTAGGCCCTGAGTCTAGAACAGCATGCGTCGCCCAAGTTCTGTGTCCTACAGTCAAACATCAAAAACAGTCCCTTAAAGCACAAAACAGTGAGCTGAAACAGTGAGCAGAAATACAACGCAAATAGCAGCAAAACGAGGTCAAAACAACAAGAAAAACAGTGGAACAGCGAGTTGAGACGTTAAGCTAGTGAACCGGAAGAGTAAGGAGCTTTTACCCCTTCCGATCTCCGTGAAACGCAAGTCCGAAGACGACTTAAAAGGTTAGACCTGAGGGTATTTTTCACACTAATCTTTATTTGATTTTCGTTATTTATTTTGGTCGTATTTTAATTATTTGTTGAATCTCGTTTGTGTATGATGTGTGTCATGGGTGTTGGATGAATGGAAAAGTGTTGTCTCTCGTGGTATATAGGATGGAAACCCGGACGTAAATTTCATAGCCGATTCCGAATGGACGGTAGTATGATCTGTACTCAGGATACAACTC
>SKCR01009847.1:0-22988 GCA_019454045.1 Zanthoxylum bungeanum
ACCTTACCATGTTGTAGGCACTGCATTTTTGTATATTAGTCCCTATGATGAGTCTCATTTGGAGGCACTACCTTTTAAGTCACGGAAGTCACGAGAAACGGACGTCGGAAGGGGAAATTCAGAATAAACAAGGTTCAATGTTTTCGTTCGTGCTGCGTTCGTTAATTCGTTCGAACTCCAAACAGATTGCGGGCGTTTGTGCCACGTTCGAGGAGGCGTTCGAACGGTGTCGGTAATTCTGGTTTTGCTGCTAGCCTCACATCAAGCCCAATTCGCCCAAGCCTTGGCCCACACGCCCAAGCCCACTTAAAACACATATTTAACACATGGTGAAATAAAAACAAATCTAAAAATCACATACCAAATTAAAATAAACATTAAAATCAATCAAATATTTTAATCCCTTAATTAAGATATTCACCCACCAATTACACAAGATTCCTTCCTAACTAAACAAATCACATACTAAATTAAAAAGATGTCATGCCTAATTAAAATCAATCATAACAAATTAAATATTTTGTATTCCTAATCTAAACCAAATTTGTCCCCCATCAATCTAATCCTTTCCTTGTTGAATACCAAATCAAATCCTCCTCTTAATGCCAAAATCCCTTCCTTGTGAGACAAGGAGTAACCCTAACCTTTTTCTATATAAAGAACCCTTCACCAACCTTCTCAAGCCTAGCTCATTCATACAAGAAAAGCCTCCCCTGGCTCATACACATAAGATACACACAACTCACACAAATCACAACACACCAAGAGCCCTAGCCACTCATGGCAATAACAAGAAGAAAAACAGAAATAATCCCCTTCATCTCCCCCACTCCACAACCGAAAATAGCAACCCCTACACCTCCTAAAATAGCCCATACAGCAGCCCTAAAACACGCATACAGCAGCCCTAAACTCACACATAAAATAGCCCCCGAACCACACCATAACATCACCGAAAATCACACCCAAAACAGTAGCCAAAACATCCCAAAAACAGTAACTAAAATACAGTAGCAAAACAGTAGCAGCAGCAGCGAATCGGAGTCAAAACAGCAGCAAACGATGGAGAACGACGACCCAAAACAGTAAGACAACGAACGAGAGCAGTGAACCAGTGAACCGGAGAGTTGCGGAGCATCCACCCTTCCGACGACCGTACACCGTACTACCGAGAGACGACATAAAAGGTTAGACCTGAGGGCACCTTGTATTTATTATCTTTCATTTGTATTATATTTATTATCGCATGAGAGTCGTTTGTTGAGGCATGATGTGAACTCTAGATGAACGGAATACGTGTTCTCTTTTGTGGTATATCGGATGGAAACCCGGACATAAATTCCGTAGCCGAATCCGAATGGACGGTAGTGCGGTCTGTACTCGGGATACAACTCCACGTACCACTTGAGGGATACATGTATTTCGTTTCATCCAAACTTGTATTTGAGCATGACGTAGTTAGCACGTTATTTATTTATTTAGCATGATT
The DNA here is from genome assembly GCA_019454045.1 of Zanthoxylum bungeanum. NCBI lineage: Eukaryota > Viridiplantae > Streptophyta > Magnoliopsida > Sapindales > Rutaceae > Zanthoxylum > Zanthoxylum bungeanum. Next base: position 1,490 of record SKCR01009847.1, read on the forward strand.
TAGCCTTTAGTATGTTAATCTTTATGCATGATTTAGGTGTCCATGTGATTAGATATGTCGTTGTTGTAATCCTGTTTGAATGCGATATCTAAAACCATATGAATGTATGCAATCTGCCAGTTCCTGTTCGAACACGTCATCGAACGCAATTCGAACGTGAACCTTTTGTTTATCATTCGAACGCGTTATCAAATGCTACTCGAACGCGCATGCATGTTGTATCGTCAGGTCTGGTCCCATTCGAACGCGTTATCAAACGCTACACGAACGTGAACCTTCTGTTTACCGTTCGAACGTGTTTACGAACGCTACACGAACGCGCACACACTGAACTGAGTCTGTCTTATCATATTTATGCATAATTGCCTCTTGGTTGATCTCCCTTGCATTATGTAGCCAATCATATTATTTGTATTCCTGCATTTATCCATTCGATGTATTCATGAGATAGTACTCAAGCATGATTAGGTTGTTCTTAGTTTTCCTTATCATATAATTGAAATATGTTCATGAGATTGCCATGTGATGTTGCATGTTGTGATGAACTTGTTGATGTATGCATGTGAACTTAGAAGCATGATCCTATTGGAAATAAGTGTTACTTAGACTTGATTAAATTATTACATAAATCCTTTCATTACAAGTGACATAAGTAAGTGACCATTCCGAACCCAACGGTTTGAGGTCTTCCTTTGCGAGGGGTGAGTGCGGCCTTAAATCTTTGTCCCGGTTCACACCGGGTGGCAACTCCATGTTATTTCGTACTTCCCAACTAGGCCGCGAGCCTAGAACAGCGTCGCCCAGGTTCTGTTGTCCACAGTCTGGCGACTCCACTGGGATAGAGAATTGGCCCCGAAATATTGTCTTGTAATGTTTGGATTTATGTTTTAATTGACCGTGTCTATAGTGGATAAAGTGAGGGTTGAATCAAAGGCATTTTAAGGCTAGGTAATGGTTTGGTGTCTTCCTTCACTCACTACCTTTCTAGAAGGAAATCTTGTGAAGGCACCTAGATAGCCATCTACTCGTAGCCTTTTGTGATGGACTAATTTGGAGGACTCCTTGTTTATTCCTGACACCAAGAGATAAGAGCCTAAGAGGCTTGGGTATTTAAGTGAGCCTCGCTCCACATTCCCTCTGGGGAATCTACAACGGGAAATCCATTTGACAGTCCGTCACACACCATAGCTCATTGGCACGTACCTTAGTGTATAAAAAAGGGTGCGCTCACTTGGTTGCTCGAACCCTTGAGTGGGGAGACCTAGTTGTGGGCCATCCTTCACCGGTGAGAGCCTTTGTATATACTCTTGCTAACCCACCCATAGACCGGGTTGGCTAAAGTAACAATTATTTCCTTGAATATGTGCTTGTGACCATCCTCATTTGGATGCAGTTGGACTATTGTCAGAAATGCGGACTTGCTGGGCCATTTAAACTGGGGCGAGTTCGTACCTTATGACTATTAGGCCCAAAGCTTCTGAAATGTTGATGGGCCATTCTGTAGAAATTATTGTTTTATGTTTGCATTATCTTTCTTGTATGCTTGTGTTTGGGAAACATTGTCATTTGGATCCATTCGGACCTTTTGTCATGAGATATGGGCTTGTTGGGCCATTTAAACTGGGACAAGAACATATCCTATGATGATTGGGCCAAAAGCTTCTAAAACGCCAATGGGCCATTATATGTTTGTGTTTAGGAACATTATCATTTGGATACGGTTGGACTTCTTGCCATGAGATGTGAACTTGTTGGGCCATTTAAACTGGGACGAGTTCACTCCTATGACAGTTAGCCCAAAAGCTTCTAAAATGATGATGGGCCGCCGATTTGTTTGAGAATTTTAATGAGTTGATATATTCCTTGTATCATATGCACCCCATGCATACATACATCATGTTAACCCTTGTGTTCTGAAAGCCATCATAGATTCCCGTTGGGTTAGGGAAAAGGGAAGACTCATCAAAATATTGGGAACAGACATGAGTGAATCAGATATTGAGGTATCCCGTATGGATCAGTTGGAAAACGGTCTCGCCAAGGTCACTGAACAGTTGCAAGCCTTGACTACTGCCATGACAAATATGGCTGTGCCCCGTACTGGGGGAAATTCTGAGAATGTAAGGCGCGAGGAGCCTCCGAATGGGTTGGGGGATGATATCCCCGCTTTTGATGATGATATGGCAGAGTATGCAACAGGCAGAGTGATTGGGTCTCAGGCCAAGATACAGAAACTTCGTGACCAGGTAGAGTCCGTTACCGGTAAGATAAAGGGTAAGGACGAAGACTTACTAGACTATGAGGCGATGACCTTTGAAGAACAGCTACCAGCTCAGTTCAGAATGCCGGATATGGCTAAGTTCAATGGAAATGGGGACCCGAGGGTCCATCTCTGGCAATATGTCGCGATAATGAGTTCGGTGGGCCTGACGCAGCGCCAAGCTCAGAAAATGTTTGGGATGTCACTCGTGGGGGCACCCGTAGTTTGGTACCACAGCCTTGAGAAAAAGGTTAAGGAAGATTGGAAGGAACTGGCTGATGCCTTCCTAAAGCAGTATGTTACGGACCTGGAGAGATTGATTGTCACTCCGAGATCTGGAGAACACTAAGCAGAAGCCAGATGAGAGCTTCAAAGAGTATGTGGATCGCTGGAGAAGCCAGCTTTTGAAAATGCAGACTCGGCCTTTAGAGAATGACCAGATTAAAATGATCATCAAGGGCACTAAGCCCTCGATCTATGGCAAGTTGAGGAGGATGACTTCAATGATGGTGGATTTCCGACAGTTGAGGGAAACTGTCATGGATATTGAGGAAGAAGAGGCTGAAAACAGAAAGTTTTATGGCCAGAATAGAAGAACTTTTGGGGAGCATTCAGAGAGCAAGCCCGCTACTGCCGAGGTTACTGCCATCAGGGACCGGCAATTCTCCAACCTTGGTAGACCTTTGTCGAAGGTATTTGAAAATTTACAGGGACAAGGACTCTTGAAACCCTTAGAAGGCAAACCACTTCCACACCCCCCACCACCGCACATAAATGTGAACCTTTATTGTCACTTCCACCAACTACATGGCCATGACACCAACAACTGCACCCGCCTCAGGCATAAAATTCAAGATCTCATAGATTCCCACAAAATACCTGACCCTGAAAAAGAACAACCCAATACACACAGAAACCCTCTACCAAACTACCATTATGTTCCACCACCCACCTACATGATCAACTCCGGATTGCCCGAAACTTTTTTCCTCCAAACCCTCAACCACCAAACTTCTTACATGGACGACAGTGAAAAACCATAGGCCAAAAAAAAGAAGGCAGTACTGCGGATGATGGAGTTGTCCCTCCTAGTCTATTTGATCCAGCTTTTTCTTTAATAAAGACATTAATTTTGTTTACTTGTTCGAACATTTTCCTCAACGATAATAAAGACGTTTATTTCGTTTACTTGCCTAAGCCTCTTCCTGCAAAATGAGTATATTTGATAAAGGCATCCAACCTTGGTACTATGATAATTAATGATGCTTAGAAAACGGGGAACCTTCGGAAGCAGCGACAGTGCAGTCAGTTTCAGAAAAGAATCAGCATCAGTTTGGGGATGAGTCCCAGGGCCGAGGCCCACATCAGCATCAGCTCAAGGCCAAGGCCCACATCAGCTTCAGTTTGGGGATGAGTCATAGGGTTGAGGCCCATATCAGTATGGTTTCGGGGATGAGTCCCAGGGACAAGGCCCATATCAGTATCAGCTTCAGGAGGGAATCTCGGGGGGGCGGGGCCAACATTATCAGCATCAGTTTGGCCGGGAATGGCACTACGAAAATGGAGCACGGTTTAGAAATGAACCGAGGAAGACCTGACCCAACAGGATAGAAAATCAACTCATGCATGCATGTATACACGTAACATATTTTGCATTCTCTTTGTGTTTGTTTTGTTCTGTATTCACAAATTTCATAGAAGAGAAAGAAGAAAGCGGCAAAGACAAGCCACTTAGAATCAGCAACATATGAGTAGTAGTCTCGGGGATGAGTCCCAGGGTTGAGGCCCATATCAGTTGCGGTTTGAGGATGAGTCCCAAGGCCGAGGCCCGCATCAGTATCAGCTTAGGGGCGAGGCCCACGACATCATTAGTTTTGGGGATGAGTCCCAGGGCCGAGGCCCACATCAGTTTTAGTTTTGGGGATGAGTCCCGGGGGGCGAGGCCCACACCCACACCAGTATCAGTATCAGTTTAGCCGAGAATGGCAATCCGAGAATGGAACAGAGTTCAAGAATGAACAAGCCGAGAATGGTAATTCGAGAATGGAGCAGGTTCGAGAATGAACAAGCCGAGAATGGTAATCCGAGAATGGAACAGAGTTCAAGAATGAACAAGCTAAAAATGGCAATCCAAGAATGGAGCAGGTTCAAGAATGAACAAGCCGAGAATGGTAATCCGAGAATGGAGCAGGTTCGAGAATGAACAAGCGAGAATGGAGAATGGTAATCCGAGAATGGAACAGAGTTCAAGAATGAACAAGCTAAGAATGATGGAGCAGGTTCAAGAATGAACAAGCCGAGAATGGTAATCCGAGAATGGAGTAGGTTCGAGAATGAACAAGCCGAGAATGGTAATCCGAGAATGAGAATGGAACAGAGTTCAAGAATGAACAAGCTAAGAATGGCAATCCAAGAATGGAGCAGGTTCAGAATGAACAAGCCGGGAATGGCACTCCAAGAATAGAAGCACGATTCGGGAACAGACCACCTCGTACAGTAGCGGTTCGGGAATGGACCACCTCATACAGTAACGGTCCGGGGATGGACCACCTCATGCAGTAACAGTTTGGGAATGGACCACCTTACATAAATAGTTCGGGAATGGACAACTCACAGAAATAGTTCGGGAATGGACATCTCATGGTAACGGTTCGGGAATGGACCACATCACAGCACGGTTCGGGAATGAACCAGGGGTCGCAGCACCTCACCACCCAAATCAACTCAACTCAACACATGGTAAGCCAATTGGCAGCTGGCGAGCCAGGTAAGTGAAAATGCATTGCATAACTTTGATATGATTGTCATTGTTGCACATTACATAAGTCCCATCAAAGTGGGGGCGACTGTAGGCACTGCATTTTTGCATATTAGTCCATATGATGAGTCTCATTTGGAGGCACTACCTTTTAAGTCACGGAAGTCACGAGAAATGGACGTCGGAAGGGGAAGGAAATTCAGAATAAACAAGGTTCACTATTTTCGTTCGTGCTGCGTTCGTTAATTCGTTCGAACTCCAAATAGATTGCGGGCGTTCGTGCCACGTTCGAGGAGGCGTTCGAACGGTGTCGGTAATTCTGGTTTTGTGTGCTATCCTCACATCAAGCCCAATTCGCCCAAGCCTTGGCCCACACGCCCAAGCCACTTAAAACACATATTTAACACATGGTGAAATCAAAACAAATCTAAAAATCACATACCAAATTAAAATAAACATTAAAATCAATCAAATATTTTAATCCCTTAATTAAGATATTCACCCACCAATTACACAAGATTCCTTCATAACTAAACAAATCACATACTAAATTAAAAAGATGTCATGCCTAATTAAAATCAATCATAAAAAATTAAATATTTTGTATTCCTAATCTAAACCAAATTTGTCCCCCATCAATCTAATCCTTTCCTTGTTGAATACCAAATCAAATCCTCCTCTTAATGCCAAAATCCCTTCCTTGTGAGACAATGAGTAACCCTAACCTTTCTCTATATAAAGAACCCTTCACCAACCTTCTCAAGCCTAGCTCATTCATACAAGAAAAGCCTTCCCTGGCTCATACACATAAGATACACACAACTCACACAAATCACAACACACCAAGAGCCCTAGCCACTCACGGCAATAACAAGAAGAAAAATAGAAATAATCCCCTTCAACTCCCCCACTCCACAACCGAAAACAGCAGCCCCTACACCTCCTAAAATAGCCCATACAGCAGCCCTAAAACACGCATACAGCAGCCCTAAACACACACATAAAACAGCCCCCGAACCACACTATAACATCACCAAATATCACACCTAAAACAGTAGCCAAAACATCCCAAAAACAATAACTAAAATACAGCAGTAAAACAGTAGCAGCAGCAGCGAATCGGAGTCAAAAAAGCAGCAAAAGACGGAGAACGACGACCCAAAATAGTAAGACAACGAACGAGAGCAGTGAATCAGTGAACCGGAAGAGTTGCGGAGCATCCACCCTTCCGACGACCGTACACCGTACTACCGAGAGACGACATAAAAGGTTAGACCTGAGGGCACCTTATATTTATTATCTTTCATTTGTCTTTTATTTATTATCGCATGAGAGTCGTTTGTTGAGGCATGATGTGAACTCTAGATGAACGGAATGCGTGTTCTCTTTTGTGGTATATCGGATGGAAACCCGGACATAAATTCCGTAGCCGAATTCGAATGGACGGTAGTGGGGTTTGTACTCGGGATACAACTCCACGTACCACTTGAGGGATACATGTATTTCGTTTCATCCAAACTTGTATTTGAGCATGATGTAGTTAACACGTTATTTATTTATTTAGCATGATTTAGCCCTTAGTATGTTAATCTTTATGCATGATTTAGGTGTCCATGTGATTAGATATGTCGTTGTTGTAATCCTGTTTGAATGCGATATCTAAAACTATATGAATGTATGCAATCTGCCAGTTCCTGTTCGAACGCGTCATCGAACGCAATTCGAACGCAAACCTTCTGTTTATCGTTCGAACGCGTTATCAAACGCTACTCGAACGCGCATGCATGTTGTATCGTCAGATCTGGTCCCGTTCGAACGCGTTATCAAACGCTACACGAACGCGAACCTTCTGTTTACCATTCGAACGCGTTTACGAACGCTACACGAACGCGCACACACTGAACTGAGTCTGTCTTATCATATTTATGCATAATTGCCTCTTGGTTGATCTCCCTTGCATTATGTAGCCAATCATATTATTTGTATTCCTAAATTTATCCATTCGATGTATTCATGAGATAGTACTCAAGCATGATTAGGTTGTTCTTAGTTTTCCATATCATATGATTGAAATATATTCATGAGATTGCCATGTGATGTTGCATGTTGTGATGAACTTGTTGATGTATGCATGTGAACTTAGAAGCATGATCCTATTGGAAATAAGTGTTACTTAGACTTGATTAAATTATTACATAAATCCTTTCATTACAAGTGACAAGTAAGGGACCATTCCGAACCCAACGGTTTGAGGTCTTCCCTTGCGAGGGGTGAGTGCGGCCTTAAATCTTTGTCCCGGTTCACACCGGGTGGTGACTCCATGTTATTTCGTACTTCCCAACTAGGCCGCGAGCCTATAATAGCGTCACCCAGGTTCTGTTGTCCACACATGTCTAACAAAGTTCGGTTTCTCTGTTCGGACACACCGTCAAATTAAGTGTCCCGAGAAGAGTCCACTATGAAAGAATACCATACTCTTTCTGGTAATCTTGAAACTCATATGTTTAAGTATTTTACACTATGGTCTGACCATAATGTTTTTAATACTTTTACCGGTCTATTTTCTTACTTCGTGTCGAAACTCTTTGAATTACTCAAAAAAATTCCGACTTGTGTTTCATAAGATACACATAACCGTAACGCGATGCCACATCCGTAAAGGTTACGAAGTATTTATGTCCACCTCTAGCCTAGCTAGACATGGGCCCACTTACGTCACCATGAACGAGGGCTAACAGATCGGTGGCATTTGCACTTTTACCAAGTAAAAGGTGTCTTAGGCACTTTGCCTAATAAACTAGATTCGTAGACATTATTTGAATTAGAATCAAATCTGTCATAATACCTACTCTTCGAAAGTGTGGATATACGAGTCTTGTTAATGTGTCCCAGACAACAATGCCACTTTTAAGTCTCAACAGATTTATTCAGTTTGAGCTTTTGTTTGTCATATCATATGTTTGAGATTCATTTATATTCTAAATATAAATTATGTTATTCACATCTAATGTGCTTATCTCAATATCATCTTTATAAACTAAACACTTAGTGTTCTAGAATATAAAGGTATACCCGCAACAGGTTAAACTAGATACATATATAATGTTCCTAGTCAAACTAGATACATTATAACAGTCTCCTAATTTAAGTACATGCCCAAATGGCAGTTCCAAAATTTAGGTTTCTACGACCAAAACATCGACTTTTGTCTTGTTTCTGACTCGCAGGTCAATCTCACCTGAAGTCAGTATCTTGCTAATCAGCAGATCCCGCACATCAATACATATAGTTATGTACCACATCCAGTATCTAAAATCCAATTTTAAAACTAGCAGTGGACATGTTTATAACAAACATACCTGAAGCTGGACCCTTGTCCGTTTTCACTTCCTTCATGTCTGCCTTGTCCATACGGAAGTCACGCTTTCAGTGACCCCATTTGCCACAGTTTAGGCAGACATCTTAGGATATGTCATTTGTCTTCCTAGAAGACTATGACGATTTTGCCTTTGCCCCTTTTCATATCCTTAGAAGCCTTCGGCCAAGCCTTGACCTTCTGGGATGTTGAAGTAAGATGCGCATTGTGCTTCTTGCTATTATGCAAGCTCTGGCTCTGTCTCCTTGAGTATAGCCATTAACTCTCCAAGAGTTTTCTTTTTCAATTAGTACTTCTAAGATATAAGAATAGATCTATGAAGATCCTTCAATTTCAATATCATAAATCCTTAATTCTGACAAAGAAATTAAGGAGTCATTTCGGCAAGCATAACAGATTGAGCACTAAAGTTATCATCACCATGAGTCTTCCAAAGCTCATGCTCCACTATTTGCTCAACTCCGGGCTCAAGCCCGAGATGTCACTCTATCAAATAAAGTAACTTCTCGGCTCCTAGGATTATCTTGAGGTTCTATTCCCAATTTGAAAATTGAAGCCGCTTAAAGACATTTTCACCCAGGATTATGTTTTAAACGCTAATCTTTCAGTTATCTTGATTCCAATAGTCCAACTATCCAATCAACGATTTCGGGTACAATCGAATATAATGATTACTATAGTCTAATTATATAATCAACTACTATTTGATTGGTTAAATTCAAATATATTTGATTACTATAATCTAATTATATAATCAACTATAAATGAAGTAGTTTGAATACAGTCCAACTGTTTAATTAAAACAACAATTGAATATTAGTCCAACTAATATATATAAATTTTTAATGTCGAAAAATTGAAATGAGCGCGTACTGACAAGTATCTAAACGAAATTACAAATTTAATACTTGTCTCCCACTATTTTTCGGCGAGCCTCTAACCCTCTGTGGAGTACTCGGGAAACCTAGTTTCCTAGTAGGCTAGGATCCCATTAAATAACACACAACCTTGACTTTGGCCAACAAATTGTATGAAACTTAACTAGGTAGATCTCTAAGATCAATTGGATCCCATCCAATTCCTAGATCCAGTAGGTGGACCTCCAAGTCCGAAACATATATCCAATATATGCCAATATATTGCCTAACCTTTTTCGTCTAAATCAACTAAGCCTTGGCTTTGGCTCAACAAGCTTAATGAAACCAGTTAAGCGTGACCAATTGACAGTGGGAAAGCTTCGTAATCGAGGCCGATGAACAAGAAGTGACCTTGACTTTGGCCAACAAATCACAACTTGCCCAAGGCGTACGATATGGAACAAAGCTTTCATGATTCAAACACATCCGCGATGGACATTGATCTTGACTTTGGCCAACAAACCAGTGCCAATCTTGGATCTTGTGAGAGAATCACTCAATGGAAGGAAAAATGCTTAATATAAAATTAGGGTTTTTTGTCGCGATTTGGCAACCAATTTATTATCTTTAATTAGGTCTCATCATACACTCTTAAGCATGCATTCTAAAAGCATAATAAGGCGCGATAAAATTAATAATGATATGCGGATGGATATACAATACATTTTGTTCCTAGAACAAATCTCTCTCTTTCCTCTCTCCCGCTAGCACTATTCTAACTTCTACCGAATTACATAATACTTCTAAAGAAACCTCATTACATTGAGGGGAATTGGGGAGAAGAGAATTACAAAGAGTCAAGAGATAAAGGCTGGACACGCAGGTCACATTTAATAAATTCTAAATTTATTACAACAATTTCCAAAATTGCCCTCACCCAAATAATATCCATCTGATATACATTATCCATACAATACATCCATGTATTCACACAAAGCATGTTATTCAATCAATCTAATCCAATTAATTAATCTTTGAATTAAGTGATCATCCAATGTTCAAACAACGATTTGATTTGCGTGAGTCCAACTCGTTTAAGAATAAGTACTCAAAGTGCGAATTCTTGAATTATATCGAACTACAATTTTAAATCCGATTTAATTTGTATTCAATACTAATTCAAATTTTAATCTAAATTAAATAATTACACTTTATTAATGTGCCTTTGACCGACGTAATCACACGCGTATAACGCAAGCGTACGTATCGTTCAAGTAGTATAAAAAGTATCGATCCCACGAGGACTTAATACCTAATCTATTAATTTTATGAGGTCAAGTGATTACTAGTATCTAACTGGTTATTTGATTGATTTGAAATGGTGACGATTCTAAATTTAAAAGCAAGTAAATAAAATTGTCGAAAGTAGATTAATGAAAATTCAATTTATAAAACTATCTAGGGTTGTGAATTCTTCCAATATCATTTTAAAAATGAAGTGGTTATCTTAAAGTTGGGTAATATATTGATTTATTAACCTGGAACACTAAATTATGTAAAAGCCTCTTCCGATGGTCAATTACAAATACCTACTATAATCCAATTGAATCATATGTCTATGTCAACCAAATTACCTAGATTTATTAAGATTAAGTTCCAATTTGGCTACCCCCGCCCGACAGGTATATTCCTATCCTGTAAGGAAATCTATTAAAGGGTTATCTATCCTCAAGGAAGATCGTGGGCTATTGAGTCTAAGGTCTTAAACTTAAAATCCCTATGTCTAGTTCATTTTAAGTTTACATAGTCAATTTTATTAGTGGCCGGTTAATAAAAAGCATTAAGATTATGACTCAATAAATAAATCTTTTAATTACCCAAACTATAATCTAACCCCTTATAAACCGGTGATATTAGATTTTATCACAACCCTAGATAACTAACTTAGTTACAACACATAGCTAAAGCTGGTAAAAACTTAAAAGACATAAAGTAAAATTACTAAACAGTAATTGTGGAATAATAAATTGAAATAAAATGAAATGCTAAGGTAAAAGGAATTAACTTCTATTATTTACTATTTAGATATCTCACATAATATAATATATATACTTGTGATAATTTTTCCAACCAGTTATATAGGCGGTAACCTGATTAAGTCAATATTAAGTCCAACCAGCCATTAAGACGGTAATATTTGTCAATAACCAGCCATACAGGAGGAACCAAAATAAAACCAACCGACCAGTATGGCGGTATCCTCATTAAGTCAAGTTTAACCATATTAAATTGAATAACCAACCGACCAGTACGGCGGTATCCTCATTAAGTCAGGTTTTAAATAGTTTATATATTATATTATAAGGGAGATTAATCTAAATAGAAATAGTAAAAGAATTACATTTTTACCTTAGCATGGAGAAGTTACCTCTTCATGGTTGAATAGTAAAAGTATAAAAGTTTAAGAAAGAAAATTACTATTACAAAACGTAATTAAAACTGAAATTTTAAAGAAACTAAGAAGAGAACTCCCTATTTATATTTCAGAGAATTTAGAGAAAGTGGTACATTTGAAACTGAAAATTCGAGCCGAATTTATAGGCCCGAATAAGTGTCACGCGTAGGGCCGCGCAAGCATTGCGCGGCGTGACGCGCTGACGTGGCAGTCTCTGATTCGTTGCTTCACATCTTATCTTACATGTAGCAGGGCTGCTGGAGAGATAAGGTGACACGTGGCAAGGCGGCTGGCTGATGTCGACTCGTTGAATTTTTGACACGTGGCACGCGGCGCACGTTAGCAGATCGCTTGTGATGATGACACGTGGCACGGCGCACGTTAGTAAAGTCAAACTTCTCAAACTCTGACTTGTGGACCCGGCGCATGTTAGCAGCCTCCGGTGTATTTTAGGCGTCGCGACGCCAGGGGCTTGCGGGTCGCGACGTGCCCAAAATTACGAAAATGCCATTTTTGCCAATTTTCACAGTTTTGCTTCAAATCACCTCCAGAATGTCCTGAAACTTTATTTATCTACAAAATAACACAAAACACATCAAAATATTCACAAAACTCAAGAAACTATACAAAATATTAAGTTAAATGTGTGGGAAATAGTGATACATTTACCACTCATCACACCCCCAAACCTAACATTTTGCTTGTCCTCGAGCAAAATAAAATAACATAATAAAATTTAAGCCACTTTCGTAGGGATTACGGTTGCATTTAGCATATGCAACAAGCCTTTAAACCCCTAGGTGTCCCTAGTGGACGAGTTGTAGTCTCGTGAGGGTTTACAGCAATGATACCCACAAACATTTTATAAAAGTAAAAAGGTAGTAAAACTAATGCACACAAAAGAAAAAAGACAAGAGAAAAGAGAATAAAGATGTTAGTGACTAATCAGGTGAAACTTCTACTCCAAGTTACTAGTTGTTTTTTTTCATTCTAAATTACTTATAAGTAAATTCTCCGATTATTTTTACCATTCCCCATATACACAGCCAACAAAATATAAAACAACTCATTTTTCCCACAACAGTCATAAGTATAGTTGATAAGAGAGTAATATTTTTGTCCTAAAGTTTTATCAGAATTCACACCTTTTGTAGTAATGGAATAAATTTTCTGATTTTTCTGATATTTTTTCTTTGATTTTTTCTCTATTTTTTTATTTATATACAATATCTTCCATCTATGTAGCGAGATTTAGGTCGGTGACTCCCAAACCAGTTGGCTTTAGGGCACCAGGTGTTAAGATACCCCTACGGACTTAATTACTCAGACTTCAGATATATATATATTTTTGCAGCATCTTTGATCCATGTATAGAGCTTTGGGCCAGTGACTCCCAAACCAGTTGGTTTTAGGGCACTAGGTGTTAAAACACCTTACAGACTTAATAACTCGGATCTCGGACGTATTTTTTTTATTCCATCATTTTTTGAGATGTTTCCTCCAAATGAACTAGAGTACTGGATATTACAAACTTTTCAATTTTAGCTCATGTCCGTATGTTACCATGTATGTTGATAATACCTGCCAACTGAACATATGAAGATCCATTTTAGTCAATTTTATGGAGAATTTACAAATTAAATAATTCAAAAGGAAATAAACAAAAATTAACTTGTTCCGAAATAGGTTTGAAATACGTCTCAGGAGTGGAAATTCCTTACTCAGCTATCTCTTACCAATTTCACCTTTTTAGTCAAAATAAAAACACAAAAACACAAAATATTTTTGTAATTTTAGAAAATTTTACAATATTTTTGTATTTTTCGAAAAATTTTGGACTAAAAATAAAAATAACACACAAACTAAAAATAAGGTACTGATCAACTAATTTCCTCCCCCAAACCTAAATGAGACATTGTCCCCAATGTCTTAAACAGTAGAAGAAGAGTTTAGAAGATATTACTTGGTTAGCTGAAATTCTACAAGAAATTAAAGGTTAAGATCCAGATTAACACGACGCCTCTTACCACGATCGTCCTCGGACCAATTTATCTTTGAAAGGATACGGTCAACTTGTGGTTCATAGGCTAAGAGTTGGTCTATTAGATCCAGAGCAGTTCTGGCAGTAAAGAGGAGTTCTTTTAAAGGTTTTGACACGAACCCATTTCTCTGGGCATCATAAAGAAACACACAAAGAAAATCATAAAACCCATCAACGTTAAACAGCCCAATTGGTTTCTGGTGTATGTTCAGGTTCGCCCAAGATAGTACTATAAAAATTTCCTCCAATTTACCCAAGCCACCTGGCAAAGCAATAAAAGCATCAGCACGGTTAATCATTTCTACTAGTCGTTCACACATACCTGTCACGATCAGTTCCTCTCCGTTTGATGGTTCAATAAGATTTTCTTCTGCCAAGGATTTTGGGATGATTCCCAAAACATGACTGCCTCCTTCCTGTACGGCCTTTGAAACGATCCCCATTAGTCCAAGATTGCCTCCACCATATACTAAGTGCATATTTCTTGCAGCTAAGACTCGACCCAATTCCTGTGCTGCTTCTACGTATTGTGGTTTAGTACAAATACTACTATCGCAAAACACACAGATGTTTTCAACTCGTCTTCTTGAAGTGGCTTCCATGTTTCACTCTGGATGTCTTCAAAAGTGCAATGATGAGTTGAATTTATAATACCTGAAAAGGGGTGAGTAAAATAATAACACTAGTTCCTGCCAAATGACAATTATTAGTTAAACAGTAAAATAAATCGTGATAGTCAAAAAGGTCTGGATCTTGTCGGAGAAAATAAAAAAAAAAACAAGAAAACAAATCAATTATTAGGAAAAGACAAAGAGATATAATATGTACAAGAATTTACAGCTTGATAACTTTATGCGTCAGGGACAAGCTTCCCATCCAATTTTCTTATAAATTGGCAAACATGGTCTTTTTTAGTCAGATTCCCAAGACTTAATTGTTGTCTTTCTTTTTCGAATTGTGTGTGTAACTTGTGAATGGCTATATGAACATATCCACTGGGATGCGTCTCAAGAGTCGAAGATATATCATCTACAGACTCCTTACTCAAGCCATCCCTAATGAATTTAATTTTATCTTTACGATTATCAGACACCATTCCTAAAGAACGACAACGAGTATTGCAATTCCAACGCGCATATTTGAAACAAACACCCATTTTATTAGCTCTACGTTTCTTTGCATATGTGCTTCTTCCGAAACCAGGTAAGTAAGATCTATAAGTCTCAGAATACTCACCTGCTAAAAGGACTCGTGCTTCGATTACCCAACAAATATCAGTAGGAATACCTTTGATCATCAGTAGTCTCATTCGTTCCAAGCGAGCTTTGTAAACTTTCATCAGAGATTTTTGACGGACAGAAGGAAATTGCTTGTGAAGATTTGCGAGAGCTTCTTCCATCTTAAAATGTCTTAATCTGCAAAAACTAAACACACAAAATTAAATCATACCAAATCACAATATATACACAAATTGAATGGGTTGCCTCCCTGCGAGCGCTAAGTTTAATTGTCGTCAGCTAGATGTGACTTCTCGAACGTTATGCTGAATATGAAAGTGTGACACTTTCTTTTTGTCGCTCCAACGGTTCTCCCCAGTAGTGCTTGGTACGCTGACTGTTAACCTTGAATGTGTTGTTGGTGTTGGGATCCAGTAACTCAATAGCTCCATATGGTAAAACCTGAGTGATCACAAATGGACCTGACCACCTTGATTTCAACTTTCCAAGGAAAAGTTTCAACCTCGAGTTGTACAACAACACCTGTTGCTTTGGTATAAACTGTCTGTGCACTATTTTTAGGTCATTCCATTTCTTGGTCTTTTCCTTGTACAATTTGGCATTCTCATAAGCTTGTAGGAGAAATTCTCCAATTCATTGAGTTGGTGAAGTCTTTTCTTTCCTGTAGCTTGTGGATCAAGATTCAACTTCTTCAGTGCTCAGTATGCCTTATGTTCAAGCTCTACTGGCAGATGGCATGCTTTCCCAAACACCAATCGATATGGGGACATACCAATAGGTGTCTTGTAAGTTGTACGATAGGCCCATAATGCATCATCCAGTTTTGTAGGACCAGTCCCTCCTTGTTGATCCAACAGTTCTCTCCAAGATTCTTTTGATTTCTCTGTTTGAAACTTCAACTTGCCCATTTGACTATGGATGGTAGGCTGTGGCAACCTTGTGAGTAACTCCGTATTTGGATAGGAGTGCATCAAAATATCTGTTGCAGAAATGTGTGCCACCATCACTGATAATTGCCGAGGTGTTCCGAAGCGAGTGAAATATTTCTTTTTCAAGAATTTGATCACCACTTTTGAATCATTGGAGGTAGTGGAATTGCTTCAACCCATTTTGAGACGTAGTCTAAAGCAACCAAGATGTACAGGTTTCCGAATGATGGAACAAAGGGTCCCATGAAATCAATTCCCACACATCGAATATCTCCACTTCCAGAATATTTTGCAACGGTCCTTCATTTCTCCTCGAAATATTCCCCATTCTCTGCAACCCGTCACATTGAAGAACAAACAAGTGAGCATCTTTAAAAAGAGTGGGCCAGAACAAACCTGATTGAAGGACTTTAGCTGCAGTTTTATTTCCGCTGAAGTGTCCGCCGTATGGTGATGAATTGACAGTGCTGAAAACTGTTGACCTCTCCTGTGGAACACATCGTCTCAGTAATTGATCAGCACATCGTTTGAACAGGTACGGCTTATCCCAGACATAATGTTTGACTTATTTGAAGATTTCTTCCGTTGCTGAGTTGTCCATTCCAACGGCCATTTTTCTGACACTATGTAGCTGACATAGTCAGCATACCAAGGGACTTCCTGCTGTTTTATGGCAAACATGTGTTCATCTTGAAAATTTTCTTGATTGATAGTTCTTTGCCAGCTTTTTCATTCTCGAGCCTCGATAGATGATCTGCCACTAGGTTTTCTGTTCATTTCTGTCTCTGATCTCCACATCGAATTCTTGCAGAAGAAGTATCCAACGGATCAATCTGGGTTGGCATCTTTCTTCGCGATCAGGTATTTGATTGTTGAATGATCTGTGTAGACCACCACTTGGGGACCCAACAGATAAGAGCGAAATTTGTCAAAAGTGAACACAACTGCAAGCAACTCCTTTTCAGTGGTGTGTAGTTGAGTTGAGCTCATTCAAAGTTCTGCTAGAGTAGTAAATGGTGTGGAATATCTTTGCTTTGCATTGTCCCAAAACTGCACCTACAAAAAATCACTAGCATCACACATTACCTCAAATGGAAGGGTCCAATCTGGTGCTACTATGATGGGGGCAGAAAACCAGCTTCTGTTTTAAGATCTTAAAAGCTTCCTGGGCATTCTTTGGTGAAGTTGAAAAGACACATCCTTTTTCCAGAAGATTGCAAAAGGGTTTTGCAATTTGGAAAAGTCTTTGATAAATCTCCTGTAAAAACCTGCATGTCCAAGAAAACTCCGAATTCCTTTGACTGATGTGGTGGAGGTAGTTTTTCAATTGTCTCTCTCTTTAGTTGTCTACCTCAATTCCCTTTTGTGAGATCCGTGTGTCCAAGAACTATGTCTTCTGCACCATAAAGTGGCATTTCTCCCAGTTGAGTATCAGATTTGTATCTTCACACCTTTGTAACACCTGTTCTAGATTTTGCAAACAATGATCAAAAGAATCTCCAAAGAAAGAAAATTCATCCATGAAAACCTCCATACTATGCTCCAGAATGTCTGAGCAGATGGCCATCATACCAATGCTGAAATATGGTAGGGTAATTACATAATCAGAATGGCATCCCTGCGAAAGAAAAACGTACCATAGGGACATGTAAAGGTGGTTTTCTCCTGATCTTCTGGGGCGATGGCAATCTGATTGTATCCTGAATATCCATCCAGAAGTAATAGAACTCATGTCCGCGCCATTTATCCAGCATCTGATCAATGAATGGCAGCGGAAAATGATCCTTCCTCGTGGCTTTGTTCAGCTTCCTGTAGTCCATACATACTTTCATCCAGTCACCGTTCTTATGGGATTAGCTCATTCTTTCATTGGTAACAATTAATTCATCCTCTTCGGCATACACTGCATAGGACTCACCCAACTGCTGTCTGAGATGGGGTTAAATGATGCCAGCATCCAACCATTTGATGATTTCTTCTTCACGACTTCCTTCATGATTGGATTGAGTCTCCGTTGATGTTCCACTGTGGGTTTGTACTCACGTTCATCAGGATCTGTGCATGCAAAATGATGGAATAATGCCTCGAATGTCTGCTATAGTCCAGCCAATGGCTTTCTTGTGCTCTCGAACACTCTCAACAACTTTTCTTCCTGCTCCAATGTTAGCGAAGATGAAATAATAACAGGTAATTCAGAAGATTTTCCAAGAAATGCATACCTGAGATGACTTAGAAGTAACTTCAGCTCCAACTGTGGTGGTTCTTCAATCGAAGACTTGATCGCGGTTTTCTTCGGTAGTTCCAAACTTTCAATTGGTTGTGTCACTTTGAAACGAAATGGCTTGTCAAGATAGTTAATACATTCCAGAATTTCAGCATCTAACTCAGTGTCAGTTATGTTGGTGATGCAAGCTTCAAGTTTGTCCGTGGGAAACTGTATCAGTATCATGAATGATACTATCAACAACATCAATTCTAAAACATTCTTCCTCTTTTTATTCACTTGGAAATTTCATGGCTTTGAAAACATTGAAGGTAACTTCTTGGTCCTGAAACTTTCATGGTCAGTTCTCCTTTTTGTACATCAATCACAGTTCGACCTGTTGCTAAGAATGGTCTCCAATGATGATTGGCACATCTTTGTCTTCATCCATGTCAAGGATAATGAAGTCTGCTGGAAGAATGAGTTTATCAACTTTGACCAGCACATCTTCAACGAACTCCTTGGAAATGCGAGCGTTCGATCAGCAAGTTGCAGTGAGACTAAGGTAGGCATTGCTTCTCTAATTGTAGTTTCCTGTAAATAGAAAAAAATTATTAAAATTAACACTTGCACCTAAATCACATAAAGTCTTACCGAAGTTTGTTTCCTATGATGCAAGGGAATGGTGAAACTTCCAGGATCCTCAACTTTGGGGGAAGTTTTCTCTGAATGATGGCGCTGCATTCTCTGATAATGCTACTGTCTCATAATCTCCTAATCTCCGTTTTCATGAAAGAATGTCATTCATGAATTTAGTATAGTGGGCATTTGTTCCAAAGCTTCTGCAAATGGGATATTGATGTGTAGCTTTTTGAAAACCTCTAAGAATTGAGCGAACTGCTTGTCCAGTTTGTTTTTGAAGACGTTGAGGAAAATGTGGAGGTGGAGTGATCTGTTCTTTTTTCCTTTGCTCTTTTTCCTTTGCTCTTTTTTCATCCATCTGTTTCTCTGCTTATTTTAGAACATCTTCAATGGTTGCATTGATTCCAACATCTTTGTTGATTCAGTACCACTTTTAAAGGTGATAGTTGACATTGCTCCTTCCCTCGGTCCTTGGATTTGGTTCTGTATTACTGGGAAGATTTCCTGGTGGTCTGTAACTCTGAGCATTGGCAGTTGTCCAATTTGATTCTCCAGGCTTTGATGGAAGCAGATTGGCTTGAAACATAGCATCATGTGCTTGTTGCTTTTGAAACATCTCTGCAAGCCAATCTTTCATTTTGGGTCTTTTTCAAACTCATGGCTTTTGTTCTGTTGCTGGAATCCAGGTGTGTGGAATTCTTTTGCCTGAATTGTTGCTCCATGAGAAATTGGGATGATTCCTCCACCCTGGATTGTAGTTGGAATATGGATTGTTCCCATGTCTGTTGAAATTGTTGACATAATTCACTGTTTCTTCAAGTTGATTGTTTCTGGTGCTTTTCCATATGGTGAATTTGTGGATCCAATGTTGCTTTGCATGCCGAGAGGTCTCCATGAATTTGCATATCTGATCCAGTTTGGCACGACTGCTGTATTGGCTCCAACTTCATAAATTCCAGCAATTCGTTGAATCATGCTTCTTTTGTTGGACACAATGAATTGTTGTTGGTCATTTCTTCGATTAGGTCTCAAGCTTGATCTTCTCCTTCTGCCATCAATGCTCCTCCAACCAGCAGCATTCAATTGTGGTTCTCATTATTCCAGAAAGTCCATTATAGAATGTTTGGACTTGAAGCCATTTTGGAATCTCATGGTGAGGACATTTCCGGAGCAAATCTCTTGTACCTTTCCCAAGCTTCATAGAGAGTTTCTGATTCTTGTTGTACAAAGGATGTGATGTCATTCCTCAGTTTCCAGTTCTGGCTGGTGGAAAGTACTTTGAAAGAAAATTTGGTGGCTAAAGTGTTCCAAGTTTGATAGAACCTGCTGAAGTGAATGTAGCAAGCTTTAGCTTGTCCTTCAATGAGTATGGAAAAACACGCCCGTCTCATTGCTTCTTCAGCCTTCTCGGTTGTACTTGAACAGTGCCGTAAAACGCAAGAAGTTGCTTGATGTGGGTATTAGGATCTTCAGTTGCTTTTCCCCCAAATTGCACTGATTGCTGAATCATTTGAATGCAAGTTTTTGATTGTCACCTGCATTTGCTGGTAAGGGAGGAAGTACATACATGAAATGAGGCCATCAACCACCGGAATGGTTTTGTCTCGAATGGGAATTGGTTGGGTGCAACCTCCAAAGGTTCAGGTTCCATGTTAACAATTGCCTTATTGGCATTGTCGCCTTTCATTTCTCAAACTGTCTGATGGTTCTTTCAATTTCTGGGTCAAGCAAGCGTCGTAGTTCAAAGCTGGTTCGTCTCATTAAGAATCTGATAACCTGAAACACAATAAAACAAAAAACAATAAGTAAAAAGACAAGAAAATTAGTACAAGTAACGTATCTAACCTCAAAACTAAAATGGAAGAATAAATAAGTCCCCGGCAACGGTGCCAAAAACTTGACCGATGTAATCACACGCGTATAACGCAAGCGCACGTATCGTTCAAGTAGTATAAAAAGTATCGATCCCACGAGGATTTTAATACCGAATCTATTAATTTTATGAGGTCAGATGATTACTAGTATGTAACAGGTTGTTTGATTGATTTGAAATGGTGACGATTCTAAATTTAAACGCAAGTAACTAAAATTGTCGAAAGTAGATTATGAAAATTCAATTATAAAAACTATCTAGGGTTGTGATTCTTCCAATATCATTTAAAAATGAAGTGGTTATCTTAAAGTTGGGTAATATATTGATTTATTAACCTGGAACACTAAATTATGTAAAAGCCTCTTCCGATGGTCAATTACAATACTACCATAACCAATTGAATCTATGTCTATGTCAACCAAATTACCTAGATTTATTAAGATTAAGTTCCAATTTGGCTACCCCGCCCGACAGGTATATTCCTATCCTGTTAAGGAAAATCTATTAAAGGTTATTATCCTCAAGGAAGATCGTGGGCTATTGAGTCTAAGGTCTTAAACTTAAAAATCCCTATGTCTAGTTCATTTTAAGTTTACATAGTCAATTTTATTAGTGGCCAGGTTAATAAAAAGCATTAAGATTATGACTCAATAAATAAATCTTTTAATTACCCAAACCTATAATCTACCACCTTCTAAACCGGTGTGTATGATTTTATCACAACCTTAGATAACCTAAACTTAGTTACAACAATAGCTAAAGCTGGTAAAAAACCTTAAAAAGACATAAAGTAAAATTGCTAAACAGTAATTGTGGAATAATAAATTGAAATAAAATGACAAAGCTAAGGTAAAAGGAATTAACTCC